>JAPYZM010000217.1:0-49674 GCA_030522845.1 Psyttalia concolor
AGTGAGGAGTTGCTCGCCGGTTATGGGTGTATGGGTGGGTTTTTTTTTTCTTTGGAGTTGTTGGTTGTCCGAGGCGATGGGTGCGGGGATGGGCTGCTTTGGTAGTTAGTCGGTGAGTTTTACTGGGGAGATATGTGCGTACACGTGAGCCTGAGGAAATCGGCGGAGGTTCTCATTTTGCGGGGATTGCATTTTCCGGGGAATTTTCGCCTGTGGAAAGTGGAGGTCTTGGAGATTTGGGGAATTGTTAGGAATTTTTACTGCGGTTTTTTCAAAAATTTTTTAGTGCACTGCCAGTGAAAACTCGGCTTCGGAAAATAGGAGATTTTTTTTTCACTTTCAAACGTGAGACGATTGAGGTGTTATTCAATTGTAAAGGGAGTTTATGAGGAATTTTTTATAGTAATAGAGCAAGAATTGGCTTTTCTTGTGCTGATGAGGATTAGAGAATTGAGGAATTGAGAGATTAACACGAAAAATGTTAAATCTGATTAATTTAAGGTATTCAATATATATTGTAGTTTATTTTTCATGCGAAAATGGGAGTAGATTCTCATTTTGTGGCTATCATTTTTTTAATGAATTTCCTGCTCGTGAAAATTTGAGAATTTTCCTGGCATCTGTCGGCTATTTCTCTCAATTTTGATTTATTTTTTGAAACGAGAAAATTCACAAAAACAGTCGGGTCACAAGAATTTCCATTCTGTTATCGATTGACTCGTCGAGCAATTGATATATACTGTAACTAATTTTTTTTTCAATTTCAGTCATATTTACGAATTATAAAATCTAAAAACATTCATAAAATTAAAAAAATCAGTCTTCAAAATGCGTAATCAATAACTTCCATAGAAAGTGGATCCATTAAAATATTATTCCAATTGAAATTTGATTCTTCTTAGTTTAAAAAAATCTGTAATAAATCGGAGAATAACAATTTTCTTATGAATGACTTTATAATCCCCACGAATCAGCAATTGCAATTAAATGAATAATTCGTGAATTTTCGCCTCCGACAACGAAATTCGAGAATACATTTGTTATATTTTCCATCAGCCTTCAGAAGCTCCTAAAATGTAATTTTTGTCCGCGGAATGTTTATGTCTTCTCAAAGTTTATAACAAAACATACGTCTAGATCTCGGGTCGCATTTTGAAGTGATCTCCCATTAAACCCTAAAAAATTCCAAAAAATTCAAATTTTCGATCAATTGTTCCCTAATTTCTAGGAGTTCAAATCTGAAATAGAGAGTTTCGTAAACTCCCAGACCCCGAAAAAAAAATTGCAAATTAAATTTCCCCTCGACGTTCCCTCGACGTCCCAAAGGTCCTAAAAATGTAATTTTTTCCTTGGACTGTTTATGTGTTTTCAAACGTTTATGTAACAAAAAAATGAAAACGTCTAGGTCTCGCGTGCCATTTCGAAGGGATCGATCGGGTGTGTTGGTGGTCTCAAGCGCGAATGTCGAGAGGAATAGCACGAGAGGAATACTGGAGGGGTGGGTATGAAATGAAGAGAGAACTCACTATAGCCCCGTTTACAAGAGAGGAATAAAAAAAAAATAGGCGGAGTGGAGGGCGCGGGACGACAGAAAAAGATAGAATGCTCTATGGCTCTAGCCGGCTAGAGCCAGAAGTGCAGAACAACACAGAGAGCGTCGTGGAGTCGGCTACTTCCGTGGCGTCGGTGGCCGGCCTGGCTCGCGCGTTGAATCTACTGCCATGTCGCGGAGTAGACTACGTGTACACGACCTAAATAAGATGCGATGCCCCCGACGGCGAAAATAATTCATACGGACTCTGCGATGCACGAACGATGCACTGCGCTTCCGTGGTTAGTCGAGATTTTAACATTATGGGAGTTTTAATGTTTCTCTTGTTCAAATAACTAATTGCTGATTTTTATTTTTTTTCAAATTAATTAATTGAATAATTGGGGAATAATTTTCACATCAATTTAATTTTATTTTTAATTTGACGATGAAAATTAATGGAACTAAATAGCTTTTATCTTCAACAATTGCTGATTAATTATTAAAAACTCAGTTTTTCAAGTTAAGTAATTAAATAATTAGGGAAATAATTTTATACATTATTTGAAAATTCTAAAGGAAAAATCCTTTCTAATCTCCCACAAAATCATCACACAACTATTGAATATTTATTAATTTATTAAAGACATTAAGAAATTAAATTAAAAAAAAATATTTGCGATCCACTACGGACTCATAATAAAACAAATTGCCGTGTAAAAACGCTAATTGCTCAACCACCAAAAAACAATTAGCGAAATTAATTCCTACATTTGTTTTCAATTCCCCAATTAACGATAAAATTAATTATTTAATCAATGATTCAATTAATTGAAAGTAGTGGAAAAATTCGATCGATTGTTATTCGGATTTGCCGGTGGAGAAATGGAAATCGGCAATATTGCATTCCATGAATTATCCGGTCGCATAAAAATTGGGTCACGTGGAATGCGCTCGCGCTCTAGGACATCTCACTCGGTTTAAAGGTCCCCGAGTCCACGTGGTCCGATCGAGGATACGAGAGGAAGAGTGAGGTAACAGGAGTGAAAACGCCTCTTGGACCCTCCGCCGCCCCCCCCCCCCCACACTCCACTCTCCTCTTCTCGTTCTTCAACAAACACAACCCCCTCGCGCGCAACTCGTCCTGGATTCCGTGTGCGCCACGTTTAGTTTCACTTTCCGCGGTGCGAAGCATGCCGCGACCGACTTTAACCAACTCCTGTTCTATTTTCCAGGGACGCCCGTATACCCCGCAAATTTCCGGACGCAGCGGCACTGCCCGCCGGTGATAAGGGATTTTCCACGGGGGCTGGGGCGGGGAGGGGCACTTTCTTTTGGAGGGTCGCCAGATTTTCCGAAATCTGTGATATTTCTCTCAAAAAACAACAACTGAAACTTGAGAAAAATATTTGCTGAAAATTTATAATAGTTTGTTGAAATTAATTAATTCAAGAATTCTTCGCTGAAAGTTAACCATTAGTTATTGCTAACATTAAATGAGAAATGATTAATGGGGGGTATTAAACTGTAATAATTGCCTGTTAACGTTCATCAACTGGTGATAAATATTTGGTTTTTTAAAACCACTTTGGAATTAAAAAAAAGGATTTTTTGCTGGAAAAAAACTTTCGGAAAATATGAGATGGAACTTTTTGCCAATTTCTTAAAAACTTGAGAATTTTATGGAGTTTCTTTTATTGAGGAGGTCTGGAGGGAGTCCAGACGATTGAAAACGATCGGTGTTAACAGCTCTTACGGTTTTCAGTTGAAAATAGAATTTAAAAGTTTTGGAGATTGTCAAATTGCTTTGAATAGTCGATAAGCTTTTTTTAATGATGAAATTTTCCATGTAAAATGTTTTTGAACTTTTTCTGATAAATCCAATCAGTTTACAGATAAAGTGTCCCCTAAAATGGGGGCTTTCGTTCAATTCTTCTTTCTTTCATTAAATTTCTCAATTCTCGTGGGGCTCAAAAATTACTAATCCATCTACTGATGAAAGTTCGTCACTATTTCCCTTCCTGAATGCAACAGTAGGGAATATCAAAATTAAATTAAAAATTTAATCATGCGAAAATTAATTCCATCATGAACCTCTTGAAAACCGAATTATTTAACAATTTACTGATGCTCCAATCAAAATCAATTCTTCAGATTGCCCTCATTAACCCCCTCAATTCATGGAAATAATCCCTGCGAATTCCCCCAAACCGCGAAAACCCCTGATCACGAAAGTTCCACCCTCAAAAATAAAACAGAATAAACAAAAACCATTCAAACATTCCGGAGTCATAAATAATTACGATACTTATGACAGGCTATCGTCCCCCACATTACAAGTAAAGTACGAAAGCCCGGAAGTAAACAGAAGAAAAAAAAATCCAGTTTCTTAATAAATAAACAATTAAAAACTAAACCCCATGAAAACCAAATAATTTAAAATCGATTCTTCAGATTCCCCTCATTAACCTCCTCAAGTAATCGGAATAATCCCCGCGAATTCCCCCAAGCCGCGAAAACCCCTGATCCCGAAAGTTCCATCCTCAAAAAGAAAAAACAAAATAAACAAAAACCATTTAAACATTCCGGAGTCATAAATAATTACGATACTTATGACAGGCTATCGTCCCCCCACATTCGCAAGTAAAGTAGAAAAGCCCGGAAGTAAACAGAAGAAAAAAAAATCCAATTTCTCAATAAATACACAATTAAAAACTAAACCCCTTGAAAACCAAATTATTAAAAATCGATTGTTCCGATTCCCCTCATTAACCCCCTCAAGTAATCGAAATAATCCCCGCGAATTCCCTGAAACCGCGAAACCCCCTGATCCCGAAAGTTCCACCCTCAAAAAGAAAAAACAAAATAAACAAAAACCATTTAAACATTCCGGAGTCATAAATAATCACGATACTCATGGCAGGCTATCGTCCCCCCACATTCGCAAGTAAAGTACGAAAGCCAGGAAAGTAAACAGGAGAAGAAGAAAAAAAAATGCACATGGGGTTATGTACATGAGTGTAGAGTCGGGGAGGTTGATATATAGCTCGGAGCAAAAGGCACTGGGCTACTAGGGCCAGCAACAACCTACGTGGCGCCAGTTACATGGGAAATACATATGCATGTATACCTGCCTCGTGTTCACCGGCATAAAATAGCGGCGGGGTATCTTCCGGGGGGCGCGGGGGGTGTGAGAGGGTGGAGAGCGGAGGGGGAATATACGGGCGTTTATGTGCGAGAGAAATGGGAAAGTATTGGTGGAGGGAAGTTGGTGTATTTCACCCCACAGCGAGATATCGTGTTTGGTATATATGTAGGCGGTAGGCTCGCTCGATAGCGGAGTGCGGTTCCCCCTCGACGAGCTTTCGTGAGCTCTCGCTCAAACGACTCCTCTCTTCAGGGTGCATTCGGATTAAAGGAGAACATCTCAGAGACGACGGGAGGAACGAATTTTGCGCTTATCGAGGACTTTTCCCGGAGAATTTTTCCCGGGGGGACGCCACTGACAGGAGACTTTATTTGTAGAGATAAATAATTTGATAGTGACGCTATTTTTAAGGGGCGGGGCAGGGGGAATGGGGAGACTTCCTGGTAGACATTGATTTTTGGTTTAATGCGACGCGTAATCCCGGGGAGCCGAGAGAATGGGTCGCATTCGCCGGAGAGGACTTCGCTGAGTGGCAGGGCGGGACGAATTATATTTTATACTTCGGGAATTTTTTTTTTTTTTGGGAGAATCTACCCGGGAGAGTGGGGGATATAGGTGGATAGAGACGCCCTTTTTGAGGATAATGAGCCGGGCGAATGATAAGGAAGACATTCACGATTCTCTGGTAGGCATTGATTTTTTTTGGTTTAGTGCTACGCGTAATCCGGGGGAACGAAGAGGATGGGAGGAACGCAGGAGTTTTTTTTTTTAGAGAAAATACTTGGCTTTGGGGTTTATTCGAGTTAGAAAATTTTACAGAGAGGGTGGGAGGGACGAACGAAATTTTGGGCTCCGCGAAGATCTTTTTCTCGGAGAATTTTCCGGGGGACGTGTACTGAGAGGATTCTTCGTTTGTAGAGATAGGTAGGGAGATAGAGACGCCCTTTTTTTAGGACGAGGGAGCGGGGAAATAGGAAAGGCACGGGCGATTTTCTGTTAAGCATTGATTTTTTGGGAGTGGGTGAAACGCTGGTTTTTTTAAGAGAAAATGCTTCTTTTTGCGGTGCAGTCGCGTTAGGGAACTTCGCCGAGCGGAAGGGCGGGGCGAGGAAAATTTAGTGTTTCTCGAATTTTTTTGAGAAGACTTTCTCGGCTTTCGGATTAAATTGGTATTTAGGACCAGGGAGTGGGGGAAATGGGAGGCATTGACGATTTTCTTCCGGGCATTCTTCCATTTTTTTTATTTAATTTGATGAAAAATCCCAGGAGGTCTAGGAGAAGGGTGCAGTACAGGAATTTATTTATAAAAATTCGATTCTTTTCTCTTCGAGGCGCATTCGAAGGAGAGAACTCCTCAGATTGAGTGGAAAGGACGAATGAAATCTCGTGCTTCTCGATTTTTTTTATATCGGTGAATCTTCAGGGGAGACGCTGGGGAAGACTCGAGATAGATAGTCAGATAGAGATATTTTTATTCGACCCTGGGATGAAATTATCCCTTAAGGTATTAAGTAAAACATAGGGAAAAAATTGAGGATTTGTTTTTAGATATACTTCAATTTTTTTATAGCTCGTGCAAAATTACGGTTAAATGTCGACATTAGGCACAGGAAATTGCCGGCAATTTTAAATCTGAAAAATTATCTGTAAAAATACCGTAACGTATTGTTTCGTAATAGTCGAGTCCAATTTTATCTTGACGCCCAATTACTGGGAATTACTGTTATTTACATCTGTGTCCGTAATTTTCAATGTACTTTCAACTTCAAAAGGTTCGTTTTCGCACTCTAACAATTTTCAAAATTTTCCACAATTCGGAAATGTGCCTCAAATTAAGAAAAAAGGCTCAATTCGAGAAGAAATATTTAAATCCCTTGCTTTCATTCAATTTTTATCCCATTTTTTTCAAGCGTTGCCAACCAATAATAATGAATAATAAACAGGCTCATGGGCCCAATTGAATATTCCCTCCTCGTTCATAATTTTATGGACAATATTACTTCCCTTGGCTAACCAAAATCACATGTTTTCAACCCCAATATTGGATTCGATTGACTAAAAATAGCAATAAACACCTATTCATTCCATATGATGACAAAAAATAGCATTAAAGAGCACAAAATAGCCGTCCAAGTCCCCTTAACTATTACAAAAAGCGGTCTAATGTCTGTAAATTCCCCGTCTCACTCAAGACCTCATTAAAAAATTTGACAGCCCCAAAAAAAATCCTCAAAAAAATCCCAGCGAACTAATCGCAATTTTTCCAAAATCCCGCTTACAAATGCAAATCCTCTCGTAATAGAAATGAAACAGGTGATTATGGTTATGGTAATTTGCGGCGTGAAAGTGATTATTTACCATTTTATTACGGTAAATTGCCGGTATCATCGTCACTTTGCATTTTCCGTCGAGATTGATCGCTCCATTCGCGTAAAAAGCCCGACAAGTGGACGAAAAAAAAAAAAAGTAAAACACGATTCGCTGGGGAAGGATTTATGGTCATCCTCCCACAAGCCTCAAAATGCAACCATGCATCCTAATGCCTCATGAACTCCCTCGGCGTGAACTCCTCCCTCGCCAACTCATCGCGTTAACGCACAACGTACTCAATCTCGTTTGCCGCGTGCTTCGACGTTTTTTTTTCCACTACCGATTGAATTTAACTATTTCTTTTTTTTCCTCTCTCCTCCTGCATTTGTGTGTCACTCGCATCGATCAGCGAGAGTTAACGATCGATTATCGTTGCAGGTAACGTCCTTCTGGGAGACATACGAGACCTGTCGTTGAATAAATTTTGCGCGTTACGCCAATTGCCTCTGGCATAACGAGAAAAATCGCTGAAATTATTTTCGACTTGAGGGGAGAAAATTTTTCACACGCCGATGACGAAATTCAATTTTACTTAGGGTCGTGGGTGGTAAGGAGGGAGGGAGGGGTGGGGGGAGGGGGGTTACAATGAAGTGTGAAATTTTGAGCCCCAGAGGGTGAGAAATCACGGTAGGAATGAAATGAGAGACATTTCGCTCTCGACGCGCGAATAGCCCAAGGGCTTGTGCTCCACTTTTGCAGGCGTCACGAGTCGCTCTCGCCTGTCCCATTCAATAGTAAAAACCCGTGGTGATCGTGTGCGGCGTGTGCGCTGAAACAAAAAAAAAAAATAAAACAGGGGAGGCGAAAAAACGCGCAGACTGAGGATACATTTCAAATCTCCAGAGAGTCTGGGATGTATTTTTTTTTTTCATGATTTTTTTTTTGTTTTAATCGGCGATCTTCGTGGCCTCCTTTCAGCCTCCAATCATCCGCCCATCATTTCAATTCATATTTCTCGACGCACAAACAATGCGCGGTATGTGGAAAACGAGGAGAATGGAGAAATGAAAGGGAGAGGGGGGAAAATTCTAATTGAGATGGATATGATTTTTTTTTCTTGATTCAGAGGCGGATTGTTTTTTGGCGCGACGCGCTCGGGGAGCGGGGGGTTTTCAATGGTCTCGCTGGATGGGCAGGAAATTCTCGTGGGAAATTGTGCAAAAATCGGCCATTTTGCCCCGGTAGCTTTGAAGAAACTGATGAAAAATTTGTCCGTTGGAATTAAACGAAGAACAAATATTTTTGTCTCAAGTTTTTTATTAAAAATATTGGGGTATTCTTTGATACAAATGAGGTCGTTATTTTCATCGACATTGAAATATTGTTATAAATTTCGTTTTATTGAAAATAATATATCGAGAAAAATGAGAAATTGAGCTGTTATATTTGTAGAGACAAATATTCCATGAATTTACTTTTCAGGTTTTAATTGGCCGTAATCAGGATGTTGCACTCGATAATATTACATCGCACGAGGTTAAGGAACCCCCGCGGATTTTAGAGAAATCCTGTAATTGACTGTTTGTCTGAGTGAGGGCGGGGGGAGGGGGGGAGTGTTATGTCAAGCGGCGCTGGATCGCCGCTGGTGTGACATGTGACAGGTGGCAGTTTAATTGAAGATAAATAATTTTTATAAAATTTCATACGAACGGATTATCAGTTTAACGTATATGTGCTCGCGCACGGAATATCGTCCGGAGCACGAGGACAAGAACGGTCACCACGGCGTTCAACATGTTCGAGATGTGGAGCGCGGTGAGTTCCAAATTGGAACACTCCGCGTCCTCCTCGGGTTCGCCGTTGCCGCTAACTTCGCACACACCACAGACACCACACACGTCGTCTGGCAGTATAAAAGGTAAAATTGTTGGTGTTTTGATGAGGGGAGGAGTGAACGGGTTTGATGTATCAGCAGAACAAAATATTTTTTTATTGCCTACATGGACCGAAAGTGCTCACATTCTAACCTCAGTTTCGTCCATTTCGGCAGAAAAATCGCATTCAACCTTCCGGAGGAAAGTCAGACAAGCATTCCACGCGTGCTTATGAATTTTGCACGTGAGGATGACTTGTCTACTTTTCCTCCCTAGGTGAGAAATTAGTATATTTCGTAACAAGTGGAAAAAAATGGTTTTTGGCGAGTGGGAGGTTTATATCACGAGCCGAAGGCGAGTGATATAATCCCACGAGTCAAAAACTCATCTCAATGTGTCGACATAGTATATTATGCAACTAGTGCGTAAAGTAGCACTTTTTCGCACGAGTTGTGCATCGCTTGCACAAGTGGCCGGCGAAGCCAGCCACAAGTGCTAGGCGATCCCACGGGGCGAAAAAGGCGATACGTACGTGTTGCACACCTAATTTTTTGCAATACCTGCCAAAACTCGCGTTGAAGGGAGGTTTGAGGGCAAAATGGTTTTTTTGTGGGGGGAGTGCGGAAAAGTATCACTTTACGCACGAGAAACGGTACCGAAAAGTGAACTTTTTGGGCAGGTATTGGAAAAGAGTACTCGACGCGAAGCGGAGAGTGTCTGAAAATACTATTTCATAATTTTCCTCCAGCTCTCGTATTTCATCGTTTGTTTGCCGTAAAAAATTCACGCAACACCTGAATAATTGACAATTTTCCCTAATTGTGCCACTCGAACCTGACGAGATTTATTCCAAACTCTCCCAACGTTGTCATTAATAATAATCAGAGATTTTTGGCGAGAAGCGTCTTCCAAATATTGATTTGCAAAAAATTCTCATTTTTTCTACAATTATCGTATTATCTCTCCATTATAGATTTGAATCAGCGTCAATAGACATTTTCATTTCCTCCAAAAGTCATTAACATCCGATTTGACTGCCTAATAATTTGAAATGAAATCGTCAATAATTCCGCTGTTACTGACAAATGGATTTTTCAACGATCGTAAAAACAAAATATCGAAAAATTTTGTAATAATTCATGTTCGTGTCATAAATAATTGAAGAATCCATTGAAAGCCAATACGATAATTTTCAAACCGCAGTTCCACCGCGAGCGACGCGAATGCAATTACTAAATTGAGTTAGCATGGGAACACTGCCAATCGCTAGAGCTAGAATGTTCAGATACTCGGTGGAAATAACACCGGTAATGGAAAATTCACTGATCTGTTTCAAAACACGTTTGTCCAGTGCATCATAGATATCCCTAATCATATCCCAAATTATATTTTGCGCCACCGGCCCTAATTTCTGTGTAACGATTTGCTCAAATTGAAATTGAAGTTACAATTAAATTAAAAATCACGAATATTGACGTCTCTCGGTGGAATATTTTTTTTCCGTCGTTTCATTTCGTTTTATTTCGTAAGGCGAACTCAAGAGGGGACCGGTCGCCGCCGAATTCAGTGGGTAATGAACTCTTTCGGTTGAGCGCTTTCACCATTGGAAAAAAGAAACTTTAGGAAAGAAATTATTCGGTTTTTATTCCTTTTTTTTTCCTCTTTACTTACGATGATTGTCGCAATTATGCAAGTGACAGGCTGATTATTGCGCGTAGATATTGAGAAGATAAAGGAAGAACTTTAAATATTTTTTCTCATTATATTAAAGTATAATAATATTTTCTGGCTCTATCGAAATTTATAAAATTTTCATTGGACGGACGCAATATAGTTAGTTTACCCAGAATTTCAGATTTTCTGGAATAATTATTCGTTTTCAAAATTTGATTTTATCTTTTCTGAAGAACAATCAATTTTTATGTCAAGCGAATTTGATAAAATTTTAAACAGGTCTCGGGATATTAAAATAAAAATGAAATGGCTCTAGAGGCTTATTCTTAAACTACAGTTTTTTATGGTGCCATGGAAATTTTTTTTTTATCAATCAACTATTCCTAAGTCATCAGAAGAGAATTAATTGAGAGGACTGTAAGAGATAGAAAAGAAATATCTGGTGATGATTTTTTAATGAATCGAGTATGTCCTCGATATTTTCCAAGTAATCAAAATTAAATTTCAATTTTCCGGTGTTCTACATGTTTTCTACAAGAGCTGCATTAAAATTAACACAAATTTTTTGCGAGCCCTGTAATTGGCAAAATATTTTCCAATACGTGGAACAAACTTCCATAATTTATGCAGAAAATCGATTTTAATTCTCAAATCAATCCTAAAATAATGAGAGTCACATTTTTTGACTCTGGGAATTCCTCTTCCGGGAGAGGAGGTTCACGAAAACTAATGCGATCTTTCTCGAGGGGATTCCGATTTGAAAAAAGTCCTTTCACATTTTTTGTTCGACTCGGTAGCTTCCTAGATAATAATCAAGAAGATAGATTGAAATTTTCTAATTATTCGAACCTTTCCGTAAGAAACGATCTTCTGTAGGCATTTTTTTCACCCGGAGAACGATCCCTCCGACATTTTCTTCGACCGCCAAAGCCAATAACATTAGTTTGCATGCAAGTGACAGGTTAATTATCCCCCATAAACATCAAAAATATCGAGGAACTTCCTAAGATTTCCCCCCCGAAGGAAGAAATAGTAAAGCTGTCAAGAGTAACAGGCAACAATGGGGACGAAATAAATCGCGAAACCTCGGAGAAAGCCATATAGATTCAGAAGAAATCGTGAAAGTGATAAGACAACGGATTTAGCTCATTGATATCACTGAGAACGAGGAAGAAAGAGCCATCTCGGGTATTATTATAACCTAAGATGCGTCTTCGTACGTACATCGGGCAGAAAGTAGGTCTCGATTCGGAAAATTCTGTGGAATGCCACTGATAAAAGATTGAGTTGTGTGTTAGATTCAAGTATTGTTACTCGTACCGCGGAAAAACTCTTCGTGACTGATATCTTTTACTCGCTGGCTTCCCTCGTTGCTATTAGGCGTGCCGAGTTGATTTATGAATAACTTTATTCACTATTTCTTAACTGTGCTGTGTACAAATGAATGAAAATTATTTTTACTGGAATGTTTGCATTCCAATCAGCAATCATTCAAAATTAAACAACAGACTGAGAACAGTTTTGAATTCATTTGAAGAAATTAATTTTTATGCTGCGATCTAATTTTACAGCAATTTTCAATTGGGGAAGGTCAAAGTCTTTGAACTTGAACATTCTGGATTTTTTAAATTATTATAATTCTCAAATTAATTGACAAAATTAGACATTGCCAAGTGAATTCTATGAGAATTGAAAATTCAATAAAATTTTTACCCGACAATTGGCCTTTCACTGAATACTCCAGAGGATAATTTCGTGGAAATAAATTGCTATTCAAAATGAAAAGTCTCAACAAAATTAGAATATAATTCAAATAATTTGGAGGCCAATTTTTCCTAGAGAATTTTTTACACGTAAAAAGGGAAGGATTTTTTTTTTGTGAAAAACGATGTTGAAATTTTTTTCGGTGCACTTCGACAATATTTTTATTTAAAATTGATAAACCGAGGAATTTGTCAATAGCAAAGAACTGGAGAGAGCTCCAATGGTAATAATTCGAATCAAGTTTTGCGTGAGTAGTGACAGCCCCTCAAAACCAAAAATGCAACTTCCGAATTTAGTCGGAAATTTTTCTGCGCTAAAAATTCAGGTAACGAGCTCTCGGTCGTATCATTACGTCTCTGGGGTCGTGGTATTTCGCAATTCCAGTGGCACACGCTCGCATTTGTACTCGCTGTACAAACTGCCTACAATATATACCACTTGTACACGTAAATGGTTGAGTGAGGCATTTTGAAAGTCAGCCACTTTCGAATGGTGTTTCGGTAGCCCTCAGAGGTTTTCCGCGGATGAAATATGTTTTTGAATTGTTTTCACTTCTGTTTTTGACTCCAGCGTGTTTTTCAAGAGGGAAAATATACAGGCTAATTACGGTTAATTTGGAAAAAACATTTCCTCTGTGTAACTATTTCTAAATTCAACTGGGAGGTATAAAAAAAATTATTTGAAAATATTCTTCTTGCTTATGAAATTCTCTACAAAATTAATGTGACATTTTCCTTTGATCAAGTCTTATCTTTTCAAAGACGCTAATGAGAGGACGAACTCATTTGAGAGGTTGCGAGGCTTTACCTCACGAATGCAAAAAATGCATTTCGAACTTTGTGGATAATATTGAGTGGATATGACATAAAAATTGAGAAACTTAAGTTGGTTCGATTACAATTCTTACATTCGGAAGTAAAAATTTATTTATAAATAAAAAAATCGGCTTATATCAATTTCGATTATTTTCCAGTTTTGAGGGATTGGAGGTCAAACAAAAAATGTTCTTCTCGTCAATTTCGAATTTTTTTTTTTGAAAAACCGGTGAACCCATTATTGCCTGGCCTCCGCAGGTTCTAAAGGCCCTCCTCCGATCCTCCACCTTCAAAATCCCCCAAATGAAGTATTCCATTGCCTTTGAGTTTCTCCCGGCGGCATTTCTCGACATTTTCACGTTCTCGGCGAACGGCTTGACAACTGACGGAGACATTGGCCGATGTTGGGAGCCACCGCGAGAGGTGCCTCCCTCATACCGCCACCCGGCAAGACGAGCGAAGGGAGAATGAAAGGACGTGACGCTCGAGGGGGCGGGTTGCACGCCCGTAAAGGGGATGAGAGTGAGAAGTGAGGGGGGTTGGAGGCCTTCCGAGAGAGGCATAGAAGCGTGGGTTAGCCTGCGGATCGATAGGCGGCCGTGCAACTGCGAAGCCCGTGTCGTCGAGACATCAATACATCCGCACGTGCACCCTTTGTGCAGCGTCTGAAAACGCGGCCCTGAAGGAAAAGAAGTGGAAAAAAAGAGGGAGAGAGGGACAAGCCGCCCGATTGGCCAGCCTCATCTCCCTCCCTCACTCTTGAATTTTTTTTTCTCTCCCTCACTATTTTTCCCTGTTCCCTCTTTTATAAGCCTGCCGCCCACTCGCCGGCAGAGTGCGGGGGTGGAAAAGCCCGTGCTTTTCTGGCGCACCAGCGAAAAAATCTGAAAGCTCTTGCGCTTTGCTCTCCACTCGAAAATATACCCACTGCAAAGAGGTGGAAAAAAATAGTCTGCATGGAGTCATGTACTCGCGATATACGGAGAGAAGAAATATCTGAAAGGAACTTTTTTTGAGGATTTTTTTTTTATTGGAGATGAGGGAATTCTTTTTTGGAAACTTCGGAGAGGATTCGAGGCTGCAAGTGGAGGTATTGAAAGGTCAGGGAAATTTGGCGGGGGATTTGGAAAAAAAAATATCAAGCATTTTGCCCCCAATTCGTCTGAAGATATAACTATTCATTTATTTTTTTATTGTGTCTCGTTTTTGGGGACGATCGAAAAGTAAATTTAATTCTTGCAATTATTGACGAAATATTCCATAAGAAAAATCTGAAGGGAGTTAATAAATCGCGAAACATTCTCTTCGAAAATTTTATTTCGGGATACTTCATAAAAATCGTTAGGAAGGGATTTAGGCAAAATATTTTTTTAATGCACTTTACTCCTCCCTTCGAACTCGTTAGAAAGAGGTGGGAAAAATTGTCGGCAAAGAGACATGTACTCACGATATACGAAAAGAAGAAAGATTTCAGAGAAACTTTTTTTTGAATATTTTCTTCTAAAAAAAGCGCTTCTTGTCTGAAAACTTTAAGGAATTGGAGGCTGCACGTGAAGGCATTGAAAAGTCTGCTAAACTTCCCTTGATATTGAAAAAAAAAAAACACATTTTACCCCATTTCTTGGAAAATGGCTGAAAAACTTTTATTACTATTACAATTTTTTATTCTATTCTGTCGATTAATCAACAAAATCATCCGTTTTACCCCGAGAGCTTTGAAACTCCAGATTGAGAAGTTTTTGCCTCTGTCAGATTATTTTTATTCAACGTAATTAATTTATTCCCTGCAATATGTAAAACATTCGTCTTCACTTTTTTTGTGAGGGATTTTTTTCAAGAGAAATGGGGGAGAGAAAAAAAATGCGATGAACATGTCCGTACGAACGTGGGAGTGGCGTACATGAGAGGCCCAGAGTAGAGGGGAAAAATACAGAGTCCAACGACAGAGTTGTCTCGCGTATCGATCGTGCTCCAAGGGAGTAACATACACATACCAAGTACAACTCTTACACAGGACTCGGAAAGTAGACGCGTTAGTATGATCGACGAGGGTGGTAAACGTATCGCGACAGTGGTCGTGTCACTACGTCTTCCGTTTCAATGTAAACACGCGGTTCTGTTCTCTCCCCCCGCCCCCCCCCCCTCCCGCCATTCTCTCGATTCTGCTCTTTCTCTCTTCCTGCAGAATTCTCCAAAACAAAGTGCTCTGTGTTCAATTTCCTGCCGCATACAATTCCTCATCTTTGGGTGGAGGGAAAAAAAAAACGAGGAGATAACTCAACTTTAGAATGAGTTTTTGATGAATATCTCGGGATCGGGGAGAGATGGCGAGGATTTTTTTGGGATTTTTTTCATCTCGATGAGAGGTGGACAGAAGGTGTCAATGGAATTTTCAAAATTTATCCTCGGTTTTATGATATTTAATGGGAGGGAGGGATGGGTGGGTTCACTCAATTCTTTTTTATTTTAGTTTTTGGTGGGATTTCTTTAGCATTGAAGAAAAAAGATTAAATCTGATGGAGAGCGCAGCAATAATGATTAGAAGAGTTCGTGAAATAATGGAAATCCCAGGGAAATTTCAGTTTTTCGAAATTCCGGATAAAAAATATTCCGCAGGTTTCGACTAATTGGAAATGAAAAAAAAAATGTTGAATTTTTCTGATTGGCAGCAATTAGTGGAGTTATCGAGTTGAAAGTTGCGATTTTGATTGATTTTTAAAATTGTGGATTTCCGATAATAAAACTCGGAAATTCAGTGAAAATACCGTCTGATAAGCTCGCACCCTAGAGTAAATAGAATTTTCTATGTATGAATTTTGAACGAATTTTGAAAAATTAGAATTTGATGGAAATTATGCAAAATAAATTATACAATTTTTTCGGAGAAAAAATTGCAATTGAAATTCTACGAGCATAAATATTTTAAAACATGAAATTGATGCATACTTAAAGCAGCAAATTTAAAAAATATTTTATTATGTAATAGAATGGCGGAATGAATTGATAAAAAAAAAACCATTAACTTCTTATAAAAACGGATTGCCCGCATTATCTACAATTTATGTTTCCCAAGACCCGTCGCCCTTCCAACCCGAGAATTCCTCATCTTCCTCGGCATAACTCAGAAAACTAGACTTCGCTCCTCTCCATCTTCATCACCACCACTACACCCCGACTCAATACAAAACCCGTGGAATCGTATGTGTGGCCCTGTCGTTGTTCAGCAGTCCAACCGATCGTCAGAGAATGCCCCGAGGCACTCGAGAATGACTCGATTCGATCGATTCTCCTCAGAAGCCGAGGGAAAAATAAAATCACAAAATAAAACCCCCCCACTGAATTAAAATCCTCTCACGCAAAAATTGTTAACAAAATCCAATTAAACCATTATAAACTTTCCCCTGAATCCAAAATTCAAATTGAAATTTCACACTGACAAAAATTCAAAAAACTCAAAATTGAAAAATATTTTGTTACATCAGAGAATGGCGGAATAGATAGTTAAAAAAAAATTGATAATTTTTTTTTTGAAAAAAGGATTTCCCGCATTATCTAGAATTGACATTTCTCAGGAACTGTCTCCCTCATAACCCGAGAATTCCTCAGCATAACTCAGAAGACTAGACTAGACTTCGTTCCTCTTCATCTCCACCATCACCACTACAACTTGGCTCAATGCAAAATCCCTGGGATCGTGTGTGTATGTGTGTGTGTATGTGGAGGGGGGGACTGTTAGTGCTCAACAGTCCAACCGATCTACAGAGAATGCCCCGAGGCACTCGAGAGTGAGTAGAGCAGATCGATTTTGCCGAGAAGCCAAGCGAGACAGCCGCCATCAGCGTTATGCAGACGTGCAAGACGAGAGACGCCTAGTCGTCCCTAAGAAGTTTTCGAGGGGATGAGAGAGTGGGCGTCCCGTTTCTGAAATTGCGAAGACGCAAGCCTTCCCTCCCACCCTCTCACCCTCGCTCCAGTACACCCCCCTCCATCGCCCCTGTATTCTCCACGTGCCTGCGGGACGACGGCTCGTCATGCCCGGCTGTATGCGCCTTAAAGCGAGATATGTCGATATCTCCTGGTACTTCCGGTCCAAGCGTTTTCGTGGCTACCCGGAATTTCACTTGGCAACCGCGGCATTCTCCACTGTCTGCAGGTGGGGCCCCATCGATTGATGGACAATGAAATGATCTCGGATTCATTGTGAAATCGATTCGTCACTCGATAAGAATTTTTTGAACTTTCGATTCGACTTTCGATTTACGTTATTGTGAGTTATGAGGGGAATTATTGATGAGCCGCACTTCCCCCGGACCCTCGGGATGTCCAATGGAAAATTGGTATGTGTTGAGAGAGAATTGCGCCTGAAGTTGCGGCTATTGGTAAATTATTTAGTCGTACAGGAAAATTTGAGGGTTTCAATGAAAATTATGAGCACGACTTGATGACTTTTAGTGAACTGTGGATTTATTTTTAATGAGCGGTTAGCCAATTTTTTTTTACCGACAATTGGATATGTTTTGTTCAGGCGTCGGCGATAAATTATGCACACATCTTGATAACTTTCATTAAATAGTGAACAAATTGGGGGACATTACAAAATAATTTTCAGGCCTAGATGACGAAAATTATGGAATATTTTGAAATAGTGAGTAACGGTTTTATTTAATTTCCAAGCTCAATGCGAAATTTTATGGCCGATTTGATGTTAAATTGAATTCACATTCGGAATATTCAAAATTCAACGAAAGTGATTCCATAGTTTTCAAGAAATTGGTAAGAATAAGAAGGTATGAGGGATTGTCATGGATTTTTTTATAGCAGTCGAGAAAATTGGATTTTAGAAGGGAGTGAAGAATTAAATGAAAAAAAAAAGACTTTTTATCAATTGCCTGGTGGTAAAATTAAAACTGATGGGATTCGATAAAAATTCGCAGCGGAAATTAAGTCACTAAATTTCAGTTAGCGAATTAAATTGCATTAAATTGCAAATTTTGCGTGACAAAATTCCGTGAAATGTCAGCGGAACTGCGACTTCAGACATTTTTCTCTAAAGTCTCAAAAGGAGATTTCAAGACAAAAAAAAATTTCCAATCTCTTTGCAAATAAATTTGCGAAGATGTGAATGGTATTTTCGCAACTTCTGCGTAAAAAGATCCATAAAAACTGTCCAGTGACATTTTCCAACGGAATCATTAGATCCAGGAGATAACCGGAGAATAAAATTTTCTATTGTTCTTTGTTTTCACTTGTTACTGCGTGTTTTACATCGTAAAATATAATTTCAACTGTCGAACTGAATATGTAGGTTAGCCTCGGGGCGAGTTTCTTGGCTCATTACCACTATCGCTAATTTAGACGTGTCCATTTAGATGTATTTGCGTCGAGTCGTCAGGTAGATGACAGTTAATGGGAGCAACGTGTCTCCCATCATCGCGTCTTCCCTTCCTTTTCTGTATTCAATTTTCATTATCTATTGGCTCGTGATGATACACACGTGGAGATTAATCGGCTATTAAGACAACTGACGAAACTCCGTAATTGGTTTCAGAAAAAAAATAGGTTTCCATAGTTTATTCTTTGTTGTAGGAAATTTGATCAGTTATAAACGTCCAATATAACCCAAAATATCTGCAAAAACATGTCAACTATTTTGTAAAAATGGTGAAATAAATTTTTTCCATTCCAGAATTCCGCAATTCTCTCGAAAACTAAGGGATCTCCGAAAAAAATCTTGTGTCATTGACTCTTATCAATTCTCATTATCGATAGGCCGGTAATTAGTGGCACGTGTGGGTCAGTCATTAAGTGTCAACTCGAGGATATCAGACAAATGATGACAAATTTTATTACATAATGTATTTACCCAAATCATTCTATAAACATGTAATTAAAATTTTTGGGAAAAAGTAGATCCATTACTAAATGGGTGTGAAGGTATTTAATTTCACATCAATTAATGGGTCCACAGATATTTGGAGAAATATAAAATTGAAAGCCTTTCGATTTTGGAATAACATTCGGTAATTGCGGAATTTATTTTGCGAATAGCTCCTGAACTGTTCGTTGAATTTAAATGATTTTGGAGGATTCTTGTAGACTTGACTTTTGTCTAGTCAATTTTTGTTATCGATAAACTAACAATCGTCGGCACGTGCGGATTGGTCATTAAGTTTCAACTCGAGGACGTTAGACAAATAATAAAATTTCCGACGATTTGTTTTTCAACTTGTTTTTTTTTTATAAAATGTCATTAAACTCATTCTTCAGAATTCTCTCCGTTACAAAACATGTGTAAACATATTTACTTCTGAATACTCTAGTATATCGAGAGATCTTAGCAAAAGTGTCTAAAAATTTAATTGCAAAATGAAAATTCAGAATTTCTGGAATTTATTTTGCAAAAGAAATCAATCATTGTCGCGAAAAGTTGATGAAAATTTGAAGTGACTGTAATGGAAAATGAATGAATAATTCCTCTCTCGAAGGAGGTTTTCCCTCGTCCCTCAGCGAATGTGGTTTAGGGGGTGGGGGTTGATGGGAATAAATCGTAAAAATGTGAAAGGGTATACGAAAGAATTTTTTTTTAATTGCAATAAAACCGCTCCATTAGGAAAATTTAATTTGTAAATTGTTCAATGTGTTTTGCTAATGTTTTTTGAATCACTCGCCGCGAATTGAGTGAGGTATGAAAGAGGATTAGATATTGACTTTGACTACTCATTTTTTACTTTTGACCGGTGATACGGGGAAGGTCACCACGTGTGTCTATCAATGACAAACACGTGGGTCAATCGAGCATTGAATTTTGTCTCCAGGGCATCAGACAAATGATGGAACTCCGATGTTCCCCAATTTCATGTCACGAATTATTACTCAAAAATGTTGTCAAACTTGCGATGAAAAATCCGATAAGGCGAAGAGGCTGTGACTACTTCCAGAGATATTTGCAACAATATTCCCATTGAAGTCTTTAATTCGGGAATATAATCCCATTATTTAACATTTAATCTGGCGAATAATAAATAGCGCCTAAAAGTCCCCTGGACAATTTTAAATACAAAAAACAAATTCAGATGATCCAGCTTGACGAATGAATTTTACAAAACTAACTTAACTTTTTTGTCAGAAATTTTTGGAATTACAAATTCGATTTGAAAATATTTCTATTCAATAGTATCCCGATAAATAAAAAAAAATCAGAATTCCCGAAATTGCTCCCAAAAATATTCCAATTCGAGGCTGAAATCCATTCTATTCGTACTTTTCTTCAGAAATACTTCTTGAACTATCTGTCGAGAATTGAACGAGATCAATTAGGAAATCCTTAAATTTCGTCTCGACATTGAAAAAAAAAATAATAATTTTACGAATCACATATTGCCCCTCCAAAAATTTGAAACGAGTTTTACTCTGGAAGTCTCGGATATGTCGTTATCCAAAACAAAATATCATTAGGGCAATTATATTTTTTTACTTTGAACAAATTATAAAATTTTCTAATTTTCCGATTTATCCAATTGTCACTCCAAAATTTAACCGAAACTTTTACGCACTAGAGTTCGATTTAATTCCTCTTCAGCCTCGCAAATATTTCCTACCTTTTCGAAATTTGAATAATTAACGGAAAAATTATAAAAATGACATTTGTCTCTTCAATTTGGCTATCAATAATTAGTTATTAATATCGGTGATCATAAACTGAGTATCACGCGTCGACACAGAAACCTTAAACGGACGATAAAATTGAATGACGAATAAACACGTCGATACGACGAAATTCCACAATGGGATCGTCATCTTCTCCCCGACGATATTTTTTTTGAATGGAAAAGCGATTTGCGGTGGTGGGTGGTGGGCCGTTTCAAGGTGGAAGCCATTACCGGCTGCGAACGAGCAACGTGGACCCACACAAAGACAACAACGAGAATCGAAGGCTATTATCACCCGCGGTGACGCCATCTTACGACGATCAACTCCCCAAAGGGTTTTTTCTCCCTATCTTCGATGCTCCTTGTGCACCTATCGACATCCGTATTTTCGCAATTCAGTGGAAACATCATCGCAACGGTCGGGCGTCTCGCCTCCCGACGCTTGTGGATACAACAAACTCGGGAGGAAGCGGCACAGCCGGTAGTTGTGGATCGATAGTAGTAACTGGGTAAATATAGTCAGACGGAAACTCGAGACGAGCGAGGCTGATGTGCTCGTCTGTGCACTGGCGTCTGGGATCGTTGTAACTTTCCGTCAAATAGGGGAATAAATAATAATGGAAAATGATAGTTGAGGAATTGCCGGGTTTTTGGGGTTCGTTGGAGGCAAAGAAATTCCAATAAATCGGTTGTTTTTTCATCACCTGCTGAGGATTCTCCGGGAAACGAATTTTTGTCAACAGCCTTTGTTAATCGATTTTTGAAATGTTCATTTGAATATTCAGGGATTTTATTATTGAGTAGGCGAAATTGTTAGGGGATGAGAGGTCGTTTTGGAGAATCCCTCGAAATTGAGGGAGCCCTGGAATATTTTAGGAGATTTTAAATAGGGGGATTAAGACTAATGGATAATTTAAGTTTCTTTAGGGAGTTCGGGGGGATTTGAGGCGGATTTGGCGGCGGGAAATTTTTTTTTTTGGATCCTCCAGCTTTTGTTTAGGACAGGAATCGGGAAAATTACGATAACTTGGAATTTTTTAATGAACTGAAAGGGTTTTCTAGAGGAAAATTCTGGTTGACGGCTTGGGAATTCTTGGCAACAACTTTTGGTATTCCATTTTCGACGGGTTCATTTAAATATCAAGGGAATTTATTATTGAGTGGGTAAAATTGTTATAGGATGAGTGGTCAAATTAGCGTCCCTCAAAATTAAGGCAACACTTGAAGAGTTTGAGATATTTTTCAATAAGAATAATTAATAATAATGAGTCATAATTTTTGCTGAGATACGTGAGGTGTCTGGGAGTCGGAAAATTTTTTTTCTGAATTCCCGATGACTTGGAATATTTCGATCAATTTATCAATTGTTAGACATTTTTGTCAACAACTGTCGCCAATTAATTTAAATAACAAGCGAATACGTAAACAGTCCCCAGACAAAATCGACTCCTCAAATTTTTCTCTCAACAATCCCTCGCTAATCAGTAATCGCGACGAAAAAAAAATCCACTGCAATTACCAACAACTCTCACATTATCCTCATCTGCAATCGATGGATCAGTAAGTCGATTGCGCAAAAAATCCCGGCGTTGTTTGCAAAACCGAAAGGTCGAGAGTACGTAAACGATGTGCGTGATTGGACAAGCCCAACTTCTGTACAATTTTCCAGTAACAGTACGATGATAACTGTGTACGTACGCACGTACATAAATACGAGATTCTGTCTGCGCAATTACTCAGTTTCTTTCTCCTTCCCAGGCCCTCCAGGTACACCTGTAATTATCCCACGCCATCTTTAATTAAATACTAGGAAAAACTAGATAATAATAATCACAATCACAGCTGGAATAATACTGACAATAATTTCTTGATCATGATTAGAAGTGCATTCTTCATTTTTGATAAAATCTTTTTACCTTCAGTAAAAAAAAAATTGTTGCAGGTTTTCATTTCTCCATATATTATTTTCGAACTCAATCTCATAAAATAAATATTTATTGAAATATTTGTTTAAAACTTAATTTTAAAACAGATTTAAAAAATCATTGCAACTCTTGGAAAATTCATTTCCCTCTATCCAAATTAAATAAATCGTTTTGTTTACTCTACAAACAAACAATTAATTATTAAAAAAAAAATTTGAGAAGTGGCAAATTTTGGGGGGCAATGTATTGAATTTAAAAAACTATTATTCACTGGTTTTTCCTTAAATTTTAATAATGTAAATTGTAATTAGTGACTTGACACCTTCAATTTGGCATTCGAGTGATTAATTACCGCGCGTTAATTACTCCCTGTAACACAAATTATGCAAGTTCGGTTATCTGATGGTTCGGTGAAATACGTAATACATTTCCTCTCATTAATTGCTAAGAGCCGGGGCCTTTGACTCTCGTCTATTTGTGGATAAAATGGGATTAATAGGAAATATAAGTTGCGAATGGTTTTTTATGAATTTATCCTTCGCCCGGGGCCTCGACATGCACCATTGGGCCTTGTTTGCTGATAATCTGGGGTATCTGCGCATGGGAATCTTAATGTTTGTTTACGATTGTCGATTTTTTATGCGCATTGGATGACACTTCTGTTGTTTTGACTTGAGTTGTTGGGGGTTATCTCCATTTGTTTACGATTTTCGTGAGTCTTGTTTTCTTCGCACTGGCCCTGGGATTACTTTCGGGGCGACCTTCGTGCCGGAGGAAAGAGTTTGTAATGGCTCTGGGGAGTTGATGGATAATTTCCATCAAATTATTTACAATTTTGGGAGGGAAAAACATGAAATTTTAAATTTTGGGGAGATCTCAGGAGAATTTGGAATTTTTAGCAACTGGACTGCAATTTCCAAAGTCGCTTGAATTTTCAAATGAGATTTACATTCTTTAATTTAATCATTTATAGGAGAGTGCCAATTAATGCATTTAGGTTTGATCGATTTGAAATAATTGAAAAAATTATGTTTAATTATTTTTTTAATTGTTCTACTTTTCTAAATAATATTTTTAAACTATTATTTGGTCCTCTTATCGATAAAAATCGGAATTACTTATCGAATAATACCTCTAAGAACAGTTCATACTATTTAAAAACAAACCAGAAAAAAAAATTATAAACATTTTTCTTTCTTCCAAAAACAATATTTTTGTTCTCAGTGGATGTCCTTATCGCTGAAGAATTCAAAGTAAATAAGCCTCATTATTTTATGCAAAAGAGGAATTAGTGAACAAATAATTAAATAGATAATGCCGCAATTACTGCAAATCTAACAGGGAAAACAATCAAGTTTCAGATGTAATAGAGATTATAAAAAAATGACTAGTAATTTTATAACTGATTTTAATTGGAAATAAGTTTTAATCGTCGAGACAGTACTGACAATCAGTTGAAGAAGTCTGAATGAAGGTTTTAAGATGTTATCTAAGTCCTGAACTTCCCGGAAGACTTTCCATATTTTTTATATTCTCTTGAAAAAAGGCCGGTCTAAAAATTGAGAACAGTCACTGATAGTTATTTGGCCCCCGTGAAGACATGAAAAGAAACTCAGCGAGAAAATATGCTCTGTTTTCAAACAATTGCGAGCAATTGATCAGGTAAATTATTTACAAATGGTTATTGAATAATGTTATTGAGTATTCAATAATTTTAAATAAAATCTCTTACTAGTTATCTTTGTGTCTTAGATGCTCAGTTATATCCTAAATTCTTCACATTATCCATTGACCCTCATATTTTGTGCTCGAAAATAGTAACAATGCCATGGGAATATTATCGAATAGTCTTAGAGAGGATTACTAATTGATTTTTCCATTAGTTTGACGTACTACATAAAATTCATTGACCAAATCCCTCTCCCAGGTTTAGATAATACCTTAAGTATTCGCAGGTTAAAGTCCGGATGTCCCAAATTCCATAACCTTACAATTTTTTGTGTCAAATTGCGATGGCTTTCCAAATGAGTGATTACTCAAATCTATATTGACCCAAATTTTCCTGTTTTTTTTTTAATGATTTCCATTAACTTTCAGGAATTAATTCTACTGACATTGACAGTCGAAAATGATTTAAAATCAATTCAAAATAAACAATAGTTAATTATTTCTTTATCATTTTCAATTTATGTTTTTTTTATTAAGAAACACTGAAATTTACCTTTTGGCCTGAAAATCCAATGGATTCAAAAAATTTCGATTAAAATTCACGAGTTTTTTGGGTTTTTAAATTATTTAATTTTGTTGACGTGCAGTACGCTGTAAATTGTTTCATCCAGATGAAAGCGTCGCTCACACTTCGCGGAATTTTATCATGAACAATTGATAATTTAATCCAAAATCGAATGGAAAGTCAAATTCGAGAATTCTATGAGGAGAAGTAGAAATCTCGATAATTTGAGTAGTCAACCTTTCGTGACACTCCATTTTTTTGTAACATTTAACGCGAAAATAAATGTAATTGATTGGGCAATTGGAGGTGGTTTGGATTGTTGAGAATTCGAAATGGGAATTAGTCGATTTAATCCCAAAAAGGGAGTCTTGGTGTGGTACGGAGAACGCAGTAGCGTCCATTATTGGTAATCTCTGACTCATGGAACATATGGCCTTTTCAAAGGCCGCGATGCGTTGGATTGTATGCGAGAGACTGGTCGGGGAAAATACTGAGAGGTGTTACGTGCGAGAAAATGATGAGTTTTCGCTGAGAATAAGCAAGTGCAGTCTAGCATTTGCGAGGTATTCCATGGATATTTTGGGAGCGAACGACGCTAGCGGAATTTATAGGGGTAGATTCTGGTGGAGAGTTTCAGGAGCTACGACAATTAATTTTTACGTTTTTCGCTAAGACAATTTGTACGATAATTGCCAAATAATAATATTATTCGAAGATTATTAAAGAATTTGTGATTTTTTTTTTAGAAAATAAACTAGAGAATTTTCTTCTGATATTTCTTGATGATTTTTTTAATTTGCTGGCGGGTTAAGCAAATTCGATAAATTATTAATAGTAATTTATTCTATTGTTCGTAAATCGTTGCGAATGATTTTAATTTCTGCACTCATTAAAAATTATTTAATTGCTTGGTTGGAGGACGTTTCGAGAGCGACGAAAAAGCTCGTCTGACATTTTTTGACTTAACTACTAATTTCTGATGTATTTGGGACAGTCTCAAAAGGTTGAACATTTTAGATCTTAAAAAGTATTATTGCACTAGAGTTTTATGGAAATGTTCAAGAAATAGACGTAGAAATTTGTAATTTAATGAAAATATTTAAATTTCTGTTATTATTCCATGAAAATTGATAGGAATCAAGAATTCAAGAGATTTCATTCTCAAATTAAAATAATCATTTAACGAGAAATTTAGTATAATTTTATTGAAAATATCATGGTTTGATGGAAAATTCAAGTGAGTAATGAAGTTTCTAGTCCGCAAATCAAATGAGCCTACGTCAATTCCAGAAATACCCCCTGTTTATTACGGAATATCTCGATAACGACTAATCTTACAGAAAAATGTCATTTAGACGATTATACAGCTCGTAAAATTATTTACAAAACAAGATTTATGACATGTCTCTCTAAATCCCGTCGTTCTCCGTGTATTTGCGATGTAAATTCCCCAATTTTCCTCATCCGACAGTATTCTCATCCTAATAAAAACAATCACCAAAAATATTCAAAAATATTTGGATGTCGGTATTCGCGAGTTCGCGAAATCGACTTTCTCCCGGAGAATTTCCTCCGAAAAATCACAAAGAATGTTTGCACTTTTAACTGACGAGAGGATACACTCATCGATTCTGGAGTCATGCTCATTATTCCTGAATTACGTCCATAACGATTGATACTACCAAAAAATGTCATAAAAGCAATTTTGTAGCTCGTAAAATTCTCCACAAAAAAGTCATTAGACACTTCTCTCTAAACCCCTTCAGTCCGCGGTTATTCGGGAAACAAAATCCCCACTTTTTCCCCGTCAATTGCATTTTCACGCACAGGAGAATTATTATCAAAAATATTTCCCCTTTTTGGGTATCCACATTCGGGGGAAAGTTGTTTTCCCAAATTCCCCCCCGGAGAATTCCCTGCGAAGAATAAAAAAAAAAAGAAAGTTATAAAAGCCGCGTTGAGCCCCAGCAACGGGATGCACATTTTAGCTGGTGAGAAAGGGATAGAGACAAGACAACAAACCGACTAGCGACGGAGGGGAGTCACGAGAATTGAGAGGGGGCCGTTACGCAATCGCTTGCGGTGCTCATGGCAGCGACGATGCCTTATTGCGGCTGAGGTGCATGCACCGCATTTCCAAGCGCCAACAGCATTTTCCAGAATTTTTTTTTCCTCCAAATCCACCACCGAAATACAAATGAGCCTATCAACATTGCATTGCGTCAGGCCCTTGACAAGTGAAAATGCGCGCAATTTTTTTTTATTCGGAATTTTATCAGAGTTTTTCCCCCCTCATTGAATTTTTTCTACGCTTTTTTTCGCCGCTGTCACGTTGCGGTGAATTCATACAAGCGAAACGGTGGAAGGACAACGACACGCGGCGAAAAAAAATTATGATAAAACCTGTGAATTAGCCCGCCATGCAATTAATTATAATTATAGTGATGAAAATTTAATTCATTTTTTCGCACGAATTTTGGGATTTCGGGGTTAGTCTGGAATATTGTGCGAATTACGCGCTTTTAAATTATGAGAATGGGAGAAGTGACATTTTGCAGAAAAAAATATGGTTAAATCGTCTAAAAAACAGTAATTTTTGGTTGTCCATTTTTTAAAATTTGGAATTCCCTCAACTGTTTGAATCCCTCTCCGATGCATTAAAAAATATGATTATTAGTCTAATACAATTATTTACATTTTTGCTGTAATTAATTTCTGGATTTTACGATTTATTAAAGAATTTTATGTTGAACCGTCTTTTTTTCAAGCGATAAAATATATCTTGAAATAATTTCCGAAAGGTCGTTCATCTTCTGACTCAGAAAAGTCGCAGGCATTTTATTCCAAAATTTTTAAGATAAATCCAGACAATTTTTTATTCAAAAATAAATATTTTTGTCAACAAAAAAAATCGCTCAACCGTTCGTACTTGTCCGATGGCTGAAAACGATTTTTGTCGATCGGTTACAACTATTTACCGAAATTATTAAATTAATCCCAGGAAAAATTGAGAAAAGCCAGTGTATACCAAAGTAGATTGCGCAGGAATCATTAGTTTTACTGCAGTCGCTGCCTTAGCCCCGTTTCTTTTTTTTATATCCAACGACAGTTGTAGCCGGGGATAAATACGTGATCCGGCGGCGAATGACTTTGCTTTGCTCCAGGGAATTTATCTTATTATTTTTTCACATTTTTTTCCCGTGGTATTCTCAGTCAAGTGATTACTTCAATGAAGTAATTGAGGATATATAACTTAACAGTGGAAAAAAAGCATACGAATTACGAATAGTGTTGGGTGGATACTATTTGAATAGCTAATTGAAACATTCGTCATCGCGGAGTCATCAAGTGCAACAAATGTAGTAGTATTACAACATAAATAAATGACTTGTTTTAAATAAACAGGCGCATCCAATGCTTTATGATAATCTGACAAATGTTTCTTTTATTCTCATTAAAATGTCAAAATAAATATATAAAAATCGTTACATTGTTTATTATAATGTTAACCAGGGAATATAATCTTTTAATTGTTCTTGAAACATTCTCAAGCGCTTGTTTGAATTAGCAATTGAATTCCACGGTTCCCGCGAAGCCAACCATAAAATAATTTTTTTTCATTTCAATGTCATTAAATTATTTAGACCAAATATTATCTCAATAATTGGGACTTGTTTCATCTGAAGTCATCAGATGCTAAAAACGTAATATCAGAAAAACATTTTTGGGAAAATTATTTTTTATTCTTTTGAAATAGCAACAATTGAAAATATTGTTTCGATCATTTTCTTTTAATTCACTCGTTCACAATAATTTGACGAGTGACAATTTTATTTGTAAGACCTCCTCCATAACCGATGCCTCATAAACACAACAAAAATATTATTTAAATAAAATGACATTTGAATAATTGGAACATTTTTCATCTCAAATGTTAAAAAACGTAATAACATCAGGAAAAATTCAGAAATTTTTTAAAAAGCATTCATAACAGAAATAAAATAATAAATAAGTATTCGAATTTTTTAAATGTTAGTTATAGTCATAAATAAATATAATTAATGAATTAAATGATGAATATTCGGTTGAACTCTCAACAGTTAAAAATATTATTTCAACGATTTTCGGTTGATTCATTTGTTGACAATAATTTGACGAGTGACAATTTCATTTGTAAGACCCTCTCAATAACCGATGCCTCATAAACACAACAAACATATTATTTAAATAAAATGATATTTTAATAATTGAAATATTTTTCATCTCAAATGTTCCAAAACGTAATAACATCAGGAAAAATTCAGAATTTAAAAAAAAAAACATTCCTAACAGAAATAAAATAATAAACAGTTATTCGAATTTTTTCAATGTTAGTTATAGTCATAAATAAATATAATTAATAAATTGAATGATGAATATTCGTTTGAACTATCAAGAGTTGAAAATATTATTTCAACGATTTTCTGTTGATTCATTTGTTGACAATAATTTGACGAGTGACAATTTCATTTGTAAGACCCTCTCAATAACGAAAGTCTCGCCATCAGGATTCACATGTACATGCGATGCGAATGTACTTGGAAAACGTGGCGTCAAACCGAGGGAATTATTGCGTAAGATCCTGACTATCGTTGCCCCGGTGTAAAAAACGTGCACACACCAATCACTCGTGTTGTTTCTTTTTTGTCCATTTTTTTTTCTCTATCGCGACAGTTGACTCGTTTAAAATAATAGAAACCAACGGATGGAGGGGAAAAAATAGTAAAAAAATGTCGCGTTCTGATTAGCAAATTCACTCGCCTCGTGACAATTATTGAATTTCCGGTGTATTAATTGATGGAATTAATTGATTCAATAATTAAGTATCGCGATGATAATTAATCGGGGACAGCGAATGAAATAGATAAGTCGAGACGGTCAAATTGAATTTCAATCCGAGGTAATTTCGTTGATTATTCAGGAAACTGCGGTGAGACATTCGATAACTCCGGTACTCGCGCAAATTACTCGTCTAGACGGGGCTCATGTCCTCAGGTTGTGAACACCAGGCGATACATATTCAGGAACAATTTCCCGAGTTTTTTCCTTTCTCTCTCTCTTCTGCATACGCCAAGTGGGAATTTTTTTTCCCTCGAGCTCGGGAAAACTGTGGGATAGGCTTGGGAAAGGGGGGAACTGTGTTTCGAGCGGTTTATAACGTCCACCGAGCCCCTCAGCTTGCGCAGGCTCTCTTTGAAATATAGATAGATGCAAGCAGGCATGCTGATGTTATGATAACGCGCAGCTACAGTGGTTCTCCCGTTTTACCTAGGAATTTTGCTGGGAATTTGGGAGGAAATGCTTTGAAGATTGTGGCGATTTAAATTTTTTTTCTCGTGCTCTGTGGGGAAAAGGGAATTTTACGCACGTGGCGCTAACAACAGGACTCGACATTCGCGGAAACTGAATTTTCTCCGGCGATAGAAGCGTATCTTTTAATTAACTTTTAATTCCAATTCTAATTAAATATAATTAATTACTCCCATCAATATAATCAACCAACGTCATTTTTTAATTAAAAATTCAGGACTATTTGTTTATTAATCACAAGTTTTTCGTGACTAATTAATTTGCAAATAATTTGTCGTGAGTTCGACTAGTCAACTCTATAAGAAAATAAAAAAATCAAGTTAAAACCCGCGAAAAAACAAATTTCAATTTGTGAAAAATATTGCCATTGCTTTGAGTCAAATTCTAGAATTATTTTGATATTAATTTATTCAATTTAACCGAATGCAAATGATAAATTTTTATCACATTCTTGAAACTCGACGTAAAATCCTTCCAGTCACCTCTTGCGTACAATTACTGCCCAGCAACAATTGCATTCAAATGTTCCCTCTATTGATAGAAAAACAAATTTTTGTGGGAGCTCTAGTGGATGAAAATTGCCACTTAAAAATGATTTTTAAATATTTTTTCCCCCCCAAAAAAATGAAATTGCGCAGTAAAACAATTCATTTCATAAACAACCATTTTACACTCCACCATTTCAATTCAAACCATCACTTGTCCCTCGTAAAAACTTCAATTTTACGGGATAAAAAATCATGAATATTCAGAGAATTATAAAATCTCGTCACGAGAGCCTTTCAATTCACAGTTGCATTTTTGTTCCAAAGCTCAATTCATTCCTTTCTAAACTAATCCCAATCTCTCATCTTCAGCATGACATTTTACGCATCAATTGAATCAATAACTCTTGCCATTATCTCCCCCTAAGAATCAGCAAAACATTGGCAGTAACAATCCATAAATTTAATCCATGAGAAATAAATAAATTACCCCTATTTTTCACAAGTCAGTATCAAATTATCGGAAATAGTCTCGATAGGCATGGATATTCAGGATAATTTCACCTTGTAATATCTATCTCACGCCTTTTTACATCGATAATACCGACGATTGGTGATTGTACTTGCGCGGCGATTGTCGATATCCGCCTTCAAGCAGTTGTATATCACCCGACGTGCCACCCGTTATGCATATGCCTCTCCTACAGCTTCGGCATAACGCGATTTACGAGGCCCAGAGGGGCCGCGGAGGAATACGTTAACTCCTGTAATACATGTAACTGAGGAGAGATGAGGGAAAGATGAATATTCAGGCGTACAGGACGTCCATTATTACCATCAGAAAGAAAATGCGTTGAGTTGTTCAAATCAACAAACTCGGGAAAGGAAACGTTCAGATCAATTCCCTTGAATTAATGCACGTCAAAGTAGCGAATAAATAAACCTTTTTTTTTCATCCTCTCATGATTATTCTACTTAATACCAGAATTTATAACGGGTATTGATTTTTTCAATTTTTTATTTAAGTCGGTCGCGGGAATTACCAACTTCAGAATTGTCAGAAATTTTTTGAAATCTTACTCAGAGATTCCGGTAAATTTTTAATACTTTGAATTTGAATTTTACTGGGAATTTAATGAATCATAAAATTTATTTCTTTGTTTAAAAAATAATGAGAAATTTTAGAACGAACGGTCATTCATGTTGTCAATCAAACTGGCATTACTAAAGTGATAGTAAAATTTGAACATTTCAATATTCACACAATTTTCAATATTTTTCCAATTTCAAAAGGATTTTTTAAGCTCCAGGAGTTTTCAAAGCCATTATTAAAATTGCCGACGACATTTAATCGATTTTCGTTTGATTGGAGATTTAAAGAGATACTTTCCTGGATTTTTATATTTTTTAAATAAATTTTACAGCCATATTGTACAAATTAATTAACAATAACGTACGTCGAAAATTCCTGGATGTTCGTCGGTACTGATCATTTTTAGATTTTCTCCTTGAAATAGCGAAATTAATCAATTATCGAACGGTGAAAACATAAAGTGAAGACAACTTGAACATAAAATTGTTGTTAACTTTGTTAATTAATTTCGAAACCCTTTCTGTTTTAGGTAAGAAACTGAAGACTACTCGCGATACGTCAGAAAATCTTTCGACCCCCGGGAAATCATCTTCTGGTAAGACGAAAAATCTTTGCAAATGAAAACAAAAACAAATACAAAATGCGTTTTTTTCATTGAAATCGAATTCGACTGGGGCATCAGCAGTTGATCAAAGGGCCAATTTCAAATATAATTCAACGGTTGTCCAATAGTACCAGTAGAATACGATCAAAATTTGCGCAAATAATTCGGCTTTTCCAATTACTTTTCTATAAATGAACAAAAAGTATATTCTGCTCAAAATTCTCCTATTTTCTCCAATTCTCATCCAATGAGTGGACTGCAGTGCAGCTTTCGGTGGTGATCTCCACGAATTACGAATAAAATAAATGAACGATATGAGTTCAATTCGAGTAGCCAAATAAAAAAAAACAATCATTGGACTGCATTAAAATCAAAAGTGAACTTTCCCCAATTTTCAAAAGCCCCTGAATTCTCCGTAAAATCTTAAAAAAAAAATCAACCCCTGCGAATACCCCAAACGGCCATTCCCCCAAAGTAAAACGTCTCACCCCCAAACTCTGCATTCCCACCTCGTCCACAAAAAAATTCAAAATTCCCCTAGCCAAGACGACCCTTCCCATTTCATTTTCTCCAGAGCAAAAAAAATTAACCGACGCATGGAAACTTTTCCAATAAATCACCCTCACCTGAGCCTCAACTCCCCCCCCTAAAAAAAAATCGCAAACTTAAGGAGCAACGAGGAAGACCGAAATCATGTTGAGCCACCGAAGGACGAAAAAAAGGGGGGGGGCGAAAATTCCCAATAGGTTTAAAGGCGTCGACACGTTTATTACGTAGAGAGTTGGCTAGTCGTTTCAACGGCTGAGAGCCACTGGCTTGTCAGCCTTGGCTGAAGTTGTCGAACCCGCGACCCAGTTACACGCTCGCGCCAACACCAGTTAATGCCCCCCTCCTCCCCCCCACCCAGAATCACCCACACTTTAGCGTTGGATGCATGCACTGTGCGCGCACTCAACCCGACCGATGCCGATGCACACACTCGCCTTGGCAGCGCAAACGTTTTTTGTATATGAGAGTTGTAAGGAGTCGAACGAAGACAGAGTGCAACCGTTGATGCTTAGAAAGAGGAGGGAGGAGTAAATGCACGCCCACACGTTCATTGTAACGTACTGTGAGGTTTTTCCTTCATTTATCGCTGGATTTCTTTTTTTATCTGCAAAAACTCATTAGAGAGTATTGAACGATAATTGAGGGATGGGAACACAGGGAAATTAGAATTTTTATTCGGGGGGGGGGGGGGGGGGGTGGGGGGGGGTGGGGGGGGGGGGGGGGGGGGGGCTCGGCGGCTTTACGGGGGAGGAATTTATTGTTAGATGTTGTGGGTTTGTTGTTGTTATTGGAGAGTGAGGGAGAAATGGGCGAGGCGGATTGAAGAGTGAAAATTATTCGGAGTGCGGGGATGGATGGGAAATCATTAGGAAATTTTAGAATTACGGGAGAGTTGAGGGGAATTCTGTTTTTTTTTTTTTTCATTGTAGAGAGACGCGAATTCGTTTTTAGTGAGCTACACTCCCGGCTCGCTTCGCTCGCCAACTCTTGGAGCGCAGGGGGGGGGGGCGCCCTCTTCGCTCCCTTCGCTCATTCCGCTCCAAAAATAATGGACTAAAATAAAAATTTAATTCCTTCAATTAAATTTATTTCCGATAGAAATTGATTGTGCGACTGAAAATTTCGGGCACTCGTTACTCCGAAATAAATTCAATTGAAAGATTGGTAATTAGAATGGAATTAATCAATTCCCATTCGCTTATTTATACCTTGTCTTAAAAATATTGGATTGGCCATTTTTTTTTCTCAGTGTAATTCATACCGAAAGATGCAGAACAATGAGAGAAAAAAATGCAGGGAGAAAAATGTATTTGCTATTGTTTTTATGGTTCGACAAAAAAAAACTGTTAATAAAGTTTTATTATACATTTTTTTCCCGTGCAGTGTTGGCAAAGAGGGCAGGGTACAGAGAGCGTTAGTGCGATGTTAACGTGATCAGTGACACCTATGGAGTGGGTTGGTTATGGCATTATGAGGCGAGGGGAATGATGATTGTTGCGGTTTGCAAATAATGTTTTTATCCGAGGAGTTTCATAGTTTACGGTCAATCGTGCAATTATCGGGAATTAGGGGCCTAAATGTGTGAGTTTTATTGTATGAAAAGAATTTTCACTTCGCGGGGTTACTTAGAATCCCTAAATTACCCAGCGAGGGCCCAATTTGGGATTCTCGGGGGGAAAATACCACTGGAATTTCCGATTTTCTATCTCCTCTTATCAATGAAATTTAGAAATGGAAAGAGTGAGGAGCAGCAAAACCTGTGGCACTGGTGTGAGTAATCACAGAGCACGTCATCATCTCTATTGCTATGATCACTACAATTTTCTCGAGTGAAAAATTCCAATTGAATATTTCTGTCGCGATAATCGAATCAGCAGTGGTGCAGCAAAGAACGAGAAATAAATTGGAATTTATTTTCCGTTGTTTTCGTACACATTTGCAGACTGTCAGTAGTAGTTTGGGAATATTGTCTTTAATCTATTGTTCATTCAGATGATTCACAAACGTTCATTAATTTACAGTTAAAAATCAATTATTGAGCTAACCATTTCTGTAACTATTAATACTTTATTCAAGTTCATCAGTCTATCAAAATGATTCGAGTTATCACGTCCAAAAAAAGAACAGTAAGGAAATGGAGAGAAATCGAAGAAAGTATTTCTCAAGAATAATTGGAGAATAACTGAAAAAAAAATTATTCAATAATTCTCAATTTATTTAACAATGTCGACAGTCTTACGCGCGAATTTAAGGAACTAACTCAAAATAGACGAATTTTTTCCGATGAAAAATCGAAAAAAATGTTTAAAAATAGAAAACATAAAAAATATGTTTCAATTTTAATTATGAATATTGTTGACTCGCATTCGTTGGTACAAACAAAAAAACAAGATGTACGTCTTTCTAACGCAGTAAAGATTATCGCATTGCCAGTAATATCCATCAGTTATCGGTACCACAAAAAACAACTCATAAATACCCGCGATAAAAAAAAAAACCTAGTCTACTCCTTGCATCAACCCCCTTGAGCATAAACAACGCATGAGATCGTGCATTGAGCAGTGAAATGTGCACCTGGAGACCACCGGAATAACCCAAGATATTTCCGGAATGAGAAAGTACCGGTACAGCCTCCCGAGAGTGTCAGCGTTGCAATGAGCACATCGCAGTGTCTATGTAATTGCTCGTTATCGCATTGTCGACGTGCCCAGATAACACCGGCGACTAGTGCTGAATTTTTCACTCGGCTGTTTATATTATCCGTTACATGCCGTACTCCCCCTCGTTTCATTCCTTACGCGGAGAGGAATTTTCAGTAAAAATTACGGAACACGTAATTCGCCTAACCGATTACGAAATCGAATCGGAAATTGTAAGCGACGATTGCGTATTTTTTTGGCGTGGAAATTGGGAAAATTGCAGAAATCACTGGAAAAATAAGAAAACATGGCATATTTCAATATTTAACTGTTTACCTTCTCCCCATTATTGAAATGATTACGCAGAGAAGGGGGGGGGGGCACAAAATATTCCAGGGAATTAATGTATGAGGAACATCTGCGAGCTTTTAAAAAATACCATTAGTTCATTGTAATTTGGTTATTAATTTTTTTTACCCCTCGAATTTTAAATGAGACTTCAGGGAAAGGTCTTCCCCCACTTTTCCAATTAATTTAAATTGTTAATCAATTGAAAATTGAAGAAAATATTTCCCTCAATTTTCTTTGTTTTTGCTACTTGTCAGAGGATTAATAAAAAATATAAAATTAATTTATCATTAAGTAGGGTTACATTTCAGAAAGTTTTTTCAAAATATTCTCCTAAATTCGTCCGTTTTCTTCTTATTACTGCAATTACAAAAGTTTCCACGTCAAAAACCTCAAATCTCATCAATTCTGAAACCACAACTATAATTATATTCTAATTACACCTCAATCACTCCTAGAAACACCCGCTCATCACTCCTCAATCCTCCCCTGCCACGAAACTTTGAATATCCACTCAAATAAAACGAGCCCTCCCTATTTAATCTTATCACCCGAAAGATTTCCTTTTTAATTTGGCATCACTGCCAAAAGCCCCGAAACTCCATCCCCAACAATTCCGTGATATAATCCTCCGAGAGCCAAGAATAAAGATAACTAAGGCCAAACACATAATAGAACCAGAGGAATAATCCATGTACAGGAAGAGAATGGGGTTGGAGCGTGCCAAACGACGTAAACGACTGGAGGCACTCGAGGGGGCAGGATCTACCCAAAAAAATCGGTATTTCGCCGTTTCGAGTCTCCAATCGAGACCTAAAGGGGCCTCAGTCTAAGAATCCTCAAAAGTTTAACTTGTGATTTTTAACCCTCAAGTTAAAATTTTTGGAAAGTTCAAATTTTAAACAAAATTTAACTGATGCTTTCAAAAATCCTAAATTGAGAGCATTAATTTTAGTTTAATTCACTCAATTAAATTAATTGAATGAAATCAAATTATTTCAATGGAAATTTCAATTTAAGAGTTTCAGAAAATTAAAGTTGTAAAATTGCGAGTCACAATCCAATCTCGTCAAGTTTAAAATGGACACTTTCGAATTCAAATTTCCGAGAATTCTAAGTAGACTTAATGTCTAATGATTCCAAGAAATTGAGTATTGTAAAAAAATTACTGATACCACTTAAAAATAAAAATGACGTCTGCCTGCCCCCTCCCGAAGAGAAACGAAAATGACGATCAAGTGACGCTGCTCAATGTAACGTATAACCTGAACGCTCAAAGCGAGAGGAGTCGTTATACCCGTACCTGAACACACGACGAATGCGTAATCGTTTGAAGGCTGCGCCGGTGAGACGAGACTGTCATGAGGATTACAACAAGGCATTTTTATCTCTCTCCCTCTCTGTCACTCGCCGTATGCTGTCGGCTGGCAGAGGGACGGAGGAGGAGTGAGTAAGGACGCCGATAAAAGGTCCGAGCGTACATGCGAATGTTTTGCAATGATTCGGACTGAGGCCGAGTGTGAAAAAATACGGAGATGAAAATGATAAAAAGAGGATTACAAAAAAAAATATAACGAACGATTGACAATTTGCCCTCGAGCTTTTTGCAGGCGTGAAAGTCTTCTAAGCCGGCTGTTTTGAAGGCCGCGTATTTGCAAATCAGTCGGAGGGTCATTGTTCGGAGGATTATGTTGGTGGAGTGATCTCTTTAATGATGAAATCATGAATTTTTAATGCCATTCAAAGCCGTAATCCAATTTATTTTGTAAAATCAACAGAAAAAATCATTCAAAAATACAGAAATCGATTGAAGAGTTCGAATATCCCGAGAAAAATATTCGTAAAATTTTAACTATTGTCTGAAATATTGTCCGTATTACAACAATTTTTAATAATTAAATTGAAATTAGTGCATTCCGAAGAATTACATATCGTCCGAAGTTCTTGAAAATAAAGAGCGAACAATAATTTTCACAGTATTTTTACGATTTTTATGATTTTGACTCACACGCTGGGGATAATTTCTCCAGAAATTCTTCCCGCGACTGTTTTATTTGGGAATTTTAATATGGAGACAGGATGCATTCGGTTATTTTGATACCGTGCTTTCTCGGATTGCGGAGGAACTCACGGGCGGGTTATTAAGACCTCGGAGGTCTATTTTTATTCCGGAAAAATCCCTCTGCAAAAGACTTTCTCACTACAAGTTGATGTGTATCTTAGTCAAAGGCGTAAGAGAGAACTCTTCATTATTATCTCGAGTTTTTCTAGGCATTCATTACGTCGCGTTTGAATTTTCTTTTGTTTATTTTATTTATCATCAGCGGTGATAGCGCGCTTGGTTAGGTGATTCGGTGATAAGACGTTGGGATTAGGTAATGCATCGAAAACGAAAGATGATCAATAACTGTTACCTCATTATTTAATAAGTGGCCAACAAAAAACTGTCGAGAACAAAAAATGATTTCCCGATTAATTGAACAGTCGCGGACTAAAGTTTTAATAACGAATAGTTATTTTTAGGATTTAATTGCCCTAAATTTTGAATTTTCATCGAATATCTTAGAATTTCAATAATTTCAATGATAAATAAATTAATAAAATTATGAAATTGCTATTTTTTTGGAGCAAACTAGACTGGCGTGAGAAATATTTCGAGTTTCCCCCCGTAAATTTCCCACATATATTTCCCCTTCTCTCCTGAACCCATTAACTTCCGGGATATTTCCAAAATAGTCGGCACAAACTGTCCTCACTAATCTTCTTTCCCTCCAAAAATAAATACTTTCCATCGGTACTCCGAGATAATTCAACAAAAATTCCCTCCAGTTCATAAATTTTAAGTCCCGAACCCCATTGAAAATCAGAAATCCACTATTTTACATACGAAACACTCGGGGAAAAAAAAAAAAAACTAGATACTCTCGCTCCAACTCGCATTCAAATGAGTCTACATTTAATCCGCCTAAAACTTTTCTTCCCCCCCCCCGCCCGCCCTCTTTCACTCAACTTTCTAAAAACCCCGTGTACCCTGATTTCCTCGATAAAAACTCCTCACACGTGTTACCACTCGCGTAAAATTACCATTTTTTTCCCTGGAGCAAGAGGCGGCAAAAAAATTTGGCAATCGGCCGGTTCACCGACCGATGGAACCCTCGCCTGTCCTTCATACGAGTTTCGAAACTCCCGATGGCGAATTTCACAAGTAAAGTGGCTATTCGCACTCAAGTACTTCACTTGTGGGGAGGAGGACCAGCCAAACTAGTTTTACTTCTGACAATCGATGATTAAGGATGTTTATACAAAATCGCAATGCTTGAGAAAATGTCGATTTTTTAAGAATTATTTGACAGGTGAAATTATTATTTGTACTTTTTATTCTCAATACAACAACTGAAATTTATTATTTATAATTAAAATAGACAAATGGTTCGAAAATTTGAAATAGTCGGTAAGATCGTTTGGGAATGTTATAATGAGTATAATTTTATTTTAGATTGTTTCATAGTTCCCCTGGATTTCCAAGAAATGTTCATTAAAAAATGGAATTGAGAAAATAAAATCAGTGAGAAGTGTCAATAAATACGAGTAAAAAAAGGCTCATCAAAGAATAAAAATTCAATAAGTTCGATTGTCTGAACAATTCTTGAAATTATTAAATTTTCAAACATCTGCCATTAGATTTAAATACTAGGGACTCTTCCTTCGACCCATTGATCGCTATTTTAACTTTTCTGAATGTTAATTTACGCTCGAACGCTGAAAAATTTCGCGTGATTTTAATTTATGACTACATAGAGAAGAGGTTCAGCTGATGAAGGACGAATAAACCTTCATTTTAACACTACGATACTATGAATAGTAAATCAATATGCGATCCTCGTCGATTCCTGAATTCACCATTGCAACACTCGATTATCATTCAGGGTGAGGCGTCCGTGGCTTTTGTTTACCGGTTTATGCTTCACAAACGTTTCAAACTCTTGAAAATCTAGTGATGGAGGTCGGGGAGGAAGGGGCGAGGAAGTTTCGCAAGTTATTTACCAACAGTTGCCTGCGCTCGTCGCCACTGGAAAACGTAAGGTTCGCCTTGTTTCAGACTTAATGCGAGAGGGTTTTCGGGTTTCCCTCTAGACCATCTACTCAGACATGTCTTGAGTGGCTGTGCTGAGTGGGCTCGGAGACTGGAGACTGAGTAAACAATTGAATTTATTAACCACGGATGAGATACTGTAAAGTCAATCCATGGTAATTACTATTTTTCGTCAAAATATTTGTCTAATTACCTTTTAACATGTTCTCGAATTGTTTTTAAACGGTTCCGGAAAAATTCTCTTCAACTCTCCCGTAATTTTTATTGAACGTTTCTATCCGTGTAATCATTGAGTAATTAAAAACAAGATCGATAAAAAATATTAGCAAAAATTGAAAATGCGAGGAAAATGGTTTAAATAAATAAAAATAATTCCACTAACAAACTAAAAAAAACTGATAACTCACAAAATTTTCAATTCCCGCCGAATCATCTGAACTAATGAAGGCCACCCCCCGAAATGACGTAATAGGCGAAAATCGCGACACTAGCCTCAATCTCGTCGTCAATTTAACCTTGTCCTTCAGCAGTTGACGGGCGCGGGTGGCTTTCTAAAAAAAATTTCGCCGATTTACCATTCTGATAACAAACACCCATTGATCGATTGTCCTGGGGACGATTAGCAACATAATTCAGCGAGCCAAACTGTGGAGCTAAAAAAAAATACCGCACAAAAATAATCTATTGTCCCGGAATTACACAGAATACAAACGCTCCCCTAGTTTCTCAGTTTTATTTTTACAGTCAATAGACATTGTCTCAATTGACGGGGAAAGTTGTGAAACGAATGGGGGGTTGAGTGACGAGAGTGAGGCCCGTTCGTTTCCCCCTCTCATCAACAATCGTGAAAGCTTTCAGTTTGAGAAACGAGGGTTTTCTGTCAGAGATAAGAGAGTGAGAGGGTGAATATAATAAAATAACAGCCCAGTCGGTTCTTTTAATCACTGAAGATGGAAGAGACCATCTCCGGAGTCTATTATTTTCTAATTTCCAAAAATGCTTTGCTCCCCCTCGTGAGTTTTGTATTTTTGGAGAGATTATTTTTGTTGCTATCAGTGGCTTTGCTACCTCCATTTGCATCAATCATTTCTCCAAGCTTCGTTATATGATTATTCGCAAGCTTGGATAATATCTGCATTAATTACTATCGTAGTACTCGTTGGATTTAAATTTACCTTTGGTCTTCAATCTTCTCTTTTGTTAATGTCGTGGTAATGTAATGATTTTTACTTCAGTTTTTTTTTATTGTTTTAGAGTGATGTAGCCCGTGTAATGGACTATTTACACCGTCGTTAGTATGAAATTTGACATTTTACATTGTTGGCTTATAATCTAGTTAAGTTTAAATTTGCAAATTGCCAGGGTTCAAGGATTTACAGATAACTTTGATATATTTTTCGTCAGTGGCATCGGCAAACTTTTTGGTCGTAAAAGGTCGTGAGCAGTTGGATTTGTTGAGATTTTCATGTAATTCACGTCGTTGGTCCGTATATTTCGGACAATGCCAAAGAACGTGATTGAGCGTTTGGCGTAATGCTCCGCAGGAACAGCTGGGGTCTTTGGTTACTTCAGTTAATGTCGTATTAGTTGACTGCAATCAGTTTTCACTGATTGCGAGACATTAAATGGAGTGAAATTATCCGTTAAAATATCGCGAGGCCATAAAAATTATCGGAATATTTCCCGATCGCTTAGTTGCAAACAAATAAAAGTGTCAAGTCCTGCAGGATAAATTTTTTTTGTCCAGAGCTGAGGGAAATATTGCGATTTATTTTGATGGTCGAGGAATATTTGGCGGAGAATTTTCCGAGGTTGGATTTTGGGCATTGATTCGAGGGCATTAATAGGCGAAACATTCAGTTGGTTAGAAAGAGTGAGGAGCCACTGTGCAATTATCGGATATAATTTCCAAAAGCCAGTGTGAAATTTCTGAAAAAAAAATTGACAGAAGACGTCGGGTGACATTCCTTGGCTGAAATCCTCGACCACTAACCACTTTCTCATTAATTTCAGTTTTTTTGATGTATGAGGAAAAAGTGTCAATTTTTTTTCTGAAAATACAGCTTAAGGTGGCTACAACCGCTGAGATTTGATTGCAATTAGAAAACTGAAAACGTTCGGTCAATTTTTTGGCAAATTCGCAATTGAATACTTTCGAAAGTGTCAATATAATGTCAAGGAACGATCATCTTACCTTCCCCAATCTCCATAAAACCTCATTTTTCCCGCGATTCAAACGCATCAAATACCCATTTCCATCTCTAAAAATGGAACTTCCGGGTCTTGACTGGAAACTTTTGAAAATCTCCAATTAAGACTTTGGGAATTCTTAAATTAAGTTCTGAATGTCTCAACTTGAGGCAGCCGAATAGCTCAGCTTACGACTTTTGGACGTCCCAATTTTAGATCGTAAATGTCAAACTGAAATTTGTTATTTGTCAGGGTGACTACTACCTCTCCACCACTTCCCGAAATTCCCATTCTCCCTGCTATTAGTGGCATCACAACAGCCATTTGCATTAATTATAAATGAATGTATAAATTTACTATGCGTTCACCGTTTACATATGGAGCCTTACAAAAGAATCAAAGCCACATTTTCAAGCTCCCTCGTCAGTCTCAAAATGACAATTCCTGAAATTTCAAAGATAGATTTCCTCAATTCAAATTAGGATTACCAAATTATTTCAAATTAGGAAATGGCCCAGTTTGAGCTTTCCAAAAGTCTCAATTGGCCGTCGCAAATCTTAAACTAAAATGTCTACTTGTCATTGAAATCTACTCAACTCTCCCCTAATTCCAAAAGTCAGTTGTCAGAAATAGCAATTTTGAACTCTCAAATTGACAATTTCAACAATTTCGAGATTTCCAAAAGTCACAATTTACCATCATAAATCTCAAATTGAAATGTCTCGTTCTCATCGACCCTAACCAGCCCCCTCCCCTCCATATCCACAAATTCCCCTTTTTCCCGCTATTAGTGGCATAACAACAGCGACTTGCATCAATTATAAATAAATCCGTGAATTTACCATGGATTTAACGTTTGGAAATCCAACAGCCGGCGTTTTTCCTGAGCCTACCGGTCTCCCAAGTGGCGCGATTGGATGTGGGTCAGCCGTGAGGCGCCCGCGCAAGCCGGCATTTTCAGTTATACCCAGCCGCTGATAGCCGAACGACTCACGGAAACAGCCGAATCACCAATCACGTTGCGCATCTGGGTCAGCTGCGTCTCGGCGCATGCGCCCGCACTCATCTCGGTCGTTCACCGTCCGACGTGTTACTAACCTTCCGGGCGTCGTGTGTTTGTATGAAACCGCCAACGAGACGAGAAACACTTCTGCATCGTGAGAGGTCTCGTGTATTGACCAGTGCAGCGGAATGAAATGTCTCTTTACGGCGCTTTTTTTTTTCTTCATTATCTTTTTCCTCGGAGAGTGGATGGCGTCATCCCCTCTGCCATCTTCGAACTCTTGTCGACATTTTTTTAACCTCAAAAAAAAATTGAATGGCGAGCGGTACAGGCTCGATACCGGAAGTGATGAAAAAGTTTTTCCATCGGCGATGAAAAGTTTTAGGGGGCATATTCTTTGTTGCCGGGAGGCGAGATGACGAGAGATAAGAGATAAGAAGTATTTCTGGGTTTTACTCTCGCCGGAATGGCGAGAGGTAATTATTGAGCAGGTCAGAAAGCGATCCCCAAGAAGTTTGACGCATTTTGGAGGATCAGTTGCCGAATGGAATGAGTTCATGAATGGGTTTTATCGATCGGCTTGAAATTTAATTGTTTTAAATAGCATAAATACCATTCATGAATGGCCAATGCAAATTAACGAAGATTTAATTCAACGGGTAAGGTCGTAATTATAGAAGAATTATATAAAATCCCTACCTGGGAAATTCAAATGAGAAACTGATAAAAATTATTTCAATTACCTTTGCCTGATCCGCGCTTCAGGTTTCAATTTTTAATTTAATTCCGACTTCAATAGAATTAATTTTTTTGCAAGAGAGAATGGTAAATAATTCATTAAGTAGCTAATATAACTACTTCGTTAATTCACAGAACAAGGATCAATATAGCCAGATATTATTACGAAATCGGTAAAAACGGATGAAATTAATCTCAATACGTCTAACCACTCCCCGACTGAATCTCCTTCGGCTCAATAAAAATTCAGTCTCGAGAAAAAAAAATATCTCCACTCCAGTCACCGGGGATATCTCAACTTCCGGTGGTAAAATTGCGTGACTAATAATTCCTCGAATGCAAATGAACAAATTATCAAGGAAAAAAAAACCTCATTAGAACGAGCGAATTGTCTCGCCTCAAATCCGATGAATAGTCAAGGTCAAAACGATCGAAGCGACGCGATTTTTTAGGGGAATTGGGACAGAGGGAGGAATGAGACTCATTGGAAGCGGTACATGTGGTTATTCGCGTAACGCGGCACGAATTACTGAGCGGTGGTGGTCTAACCCCCAACGAGTGTCACTGAAATGCCGAAGAGACGATCTTGGATCTTGGCCGGTTGATTGGTTTATAAGTGCCCAGTGGAGATGAGAGCATGTTGCAAATGTCTTGCAACATCTGTTGGAGTTGAGTTTGAAAACTGTTACGATTGATGATTTGTGGTATTTAAATTCGATAATGAGATGATGAATTATATCTGATATTTTTTATCATTTCGTTAAAGGTTAATTTGTCGCTACAGCGAATGCCTACCGAATGGGTATTATAAGGGGAAAATGTCAGAGGACTTTTTCGCATGAGACATTTAATTTCAAACGTCAAAAGTAATTTCGTCATTTTCCCCAAGACAACCAAAAATTTCAAAAGGTGTCGACGATTCTGTCTTTTTCTTTTTTTTTGTTTAACAATTTCTCTCTCCGAAAAAAACGTTTTTTCGTATTAAAATTATGAGTCGAAATGTCTAAGACAAAATTTGTGCTGACTTCTAAGTATTAAAATTCAAAATTCCCATTTTCAAGAATTTTTATAGAAATTGAATTGTCGTCGAGGGAAAAAAATCGGGATTTAATTGCGAAATGATCGGAATACCTCGTAGTAAAAAAAAACTGCCGTCAACAATAAAAGAATAAAGAAGAAAAATGCTTGGAATTCATTTGCACTTGATGAGAACTTTATGATGAATAATCGTTGGGCGAAGCGCGAGGAATTTTTCCCCCTCGGCATTTCCATTTTCTCCATTCTCAAACCGTCGATTTGGTACCCACTCGGGTATTATATATGGTTTATTTCTCCCCTCTATTCGGGACAAATGTTGGCGCGATGAGAACGCCGACAATCTTGTTATCGATTGACTTTACCCACTTGGATCGAAGACTCACCTCAAGGCATGACCTACATTTTAACGTTTAGCGATTCAGCGACGGTTAGACTCAGTGCGTTTGGATGTTTACATCGGGTGTTCACTCACACCCGAAGTAAATGCACGTGTTTCAAAAAATTATTAAAAATTGATAATCACAAAAAAAGAATTGTATCCAAAACATGAAAATCATTAATAATCTTTTGATGGGATATCCTTTGGAATTAAAATTCACATTAATTAATTTGCTAAATTATAATTAATTGGTTAAGTTAATTAATGTTTGATTCCTTCAATAGCCTAGCATTTAATAATTTTTCTAACGCGATTGAATATTAAAATGTTCAGTAAATTAATGGATATAAAATTAATAAAACAAATCCCGGGCCAAAATTATTTAAAAAATCTCATATAATTGAAAAAAATTTTACTTTACAATTGGAATGTGTAGTGATTAATTAATTGAAACCTCATTGAACAATTACCTATTTCTAGCACAATTAAAGGAGAAAATTATTGATAAATTGATTGATGCAGAATTAATGAGACAAAATTGCTCATATCATTGAAATAAATCATCTCGCCGTGTAAATCCTCCACGAGGGCGTAAAATCGCCACTTCCGCCTCGCTCCCAGTCATTCACGTTGCTCCCGTAACTTTCATTTTTGATTTACAATAAAGAGGGACAAAAAACACAATGAATTATTTTAAACACGACGATGATATTCATTGTTTCGTATTAACATATGACTCAACCGTTTCAGAATATAATCGTCATTGGCTTTCCCCTCGTCATTCCTCCAACTTTCTCCGGGTTTATTCAATCTCCCGTCGAACAACAGAGAAAATTACGTGAGGATGAAGGATTGAAGTTTCGTTCTCGAGGTGTTGATGAGATATTTGGGATTGAATTAATTATAATATTCAAAATGATCAATCTACTCTCATGTTAACAAATCACTTCACTTTTGGGTCTTCCACTCAACCATTTGATTTTGTTATGTGATCGTGCGGTTTCTATTTGTCAATAGACTCAATCTGAAACTCTTTTTCATCACAAAATTACGAAATTCGAATGAGAAAGCGATTTTTCTTTATTTGTAATTTTTTTTCGGTTTTTTTGGATCAAGTGCTCATGGGGAGAAGTTTCACCCCCTCACCAGATTCTGTCCTGTGATTTCTTCCTCACGGCCTAGCCCACTCGCGAGGATTTTTATCTTTACTTGGAAAAATAGTTTTCTAATTAATTGTGAAGATTTATTTTTTACTGCAAAATTATAAACTTTATTGGAAGAAGAAGAAATTTTTTGATTGCTTGGTTCCCCCGTTTTTTAACGATGGAAAGGACAAAAATATTTCTTTATATTTTCGAAATTATTTAAACAAATTCATGTATTTTTCAATACGACAGATTGACAAAATTATCGAAACCATCCCGTGGAAACCCCAAATTGCGTTAAAAAAAATCTGCCCAAATTATTCAGCCAGCATTTAAAATGAATTATAAAAATAATTGAGAGAGTTCTAATTGACGAGAGAAAATTTCACGAAAATGAAAAGCTGTTGAATTTTCCCTGAACGGTTAATTAAAACATCTGGAACAAATGGCAAAATTTTTATTCGATCCTACAGACAAAAATTTCACCCCGACTAGTCGCCCCTGATTTATCGAAACTATTAAGTCCAATGTCAAACCGCCGGTCTACGACTTTCCCACTCAATCACACACCCAGAACTCCCGTTCACCACTTTCCATTCGGGTTCGATACGCACGCGCCACCCATCCACCGCAATTTTATTATTACACCAAAGGTACGCAGGCCGGTATATGAACTGAATCCATACACAGCCACTGCACAATTATTTATTTTGTCGTGGTATTTATAGAGCATTACGCGTACGTACGTAAGACAGGTTGGCAACCTCGGTTGTATTGCGAGTTGAATTATGCAATCGTTGGGAGTGAAGAAAAAAAAACGTTGGAAGAAATGAGAGGAGTCTATGGCTGCGTACAAGGACACTTGAATAGGCGAAAGATCAGTCTCTCGAGTGAAAAAAAAAATCGACAATTATTTTCAAGACATTTTTGTATTTTTCATGGGAAATTTAATCTGAATAAATCTGCCATCACATTAAATTCCCCGTGAAATTGTCTGACTCCAGCCGTCCCTATCCACTCGTCCGACTTATCGACCTCGCCGGTAATGTCATCCCCTGTCGTCGGTAAAATCTCTCTTCTTTATCGGATTCTTCTCTCCTCTCCATTATTACGCAACAGTTTTTTTATATCTCGAGCAATTATTATCACATTTTAAAAATAAAGTTCACGTTCATTCAACTCAAGGGCAACGTAATTAAATATTTTCACAAGTTATTTCATGATGAATGGCAAATGAATCAGAAATTAACTTGGAGACTTCAATATTTTCGAGAAAATTACGAACGATTAACCGTTTTTTCCTTAAAAAATTAATCAATATCCACGGAAAAATGTAATTGTTATCTTATTTGAAGAATGAAGCTCACGTTAACTTAATTCCACTCCAACGTAATTAAATAACTTCATTAATTAACAATTATTTGATTAGATGTAAGTTTTTTTCAATTATGGAACTGTCATGAAGGCCATTGATTACTTTAGTCATTGAATTTTTATTGTTTGGGATTTACTTAATTGGAAATTCAAAAATAAAATTTACTTTATGAAAAAAAATGAAGTTCACGTTCATTCAACTCAAGGGCAATGTAGTTTAACGATTCAATAGGTCAATAAATGGGATTTTAACTTCTTCATTTAAATTCATATTGACTCATTACGGATATAATCACGTAATTAAGAATTGTGATTATGATAATGTTTTGCGTATCTGTTAATGACGAAATTGATTCTGATTTATTGGCTTCAGGAGATATTTTCTGAACGTGGAAAAACCGTTTCGGTCAGATTTTTTTCAAATGATAAGAAGGGATAATTATATTATATGTTGATAGGACTCATTACCGAGATAATTACATCATTAGAAGAAGAAAATCCACTGATGATGGATCAAAGTGAATTTGAGTTTATAAAATTATTCAATCCCAGCCACCAGTGATTTGTAAAATATCGGAAATATTTTTTTGAACTGCTGACAATATTTTCTAGCAGAAAAGTTTCCACAGCGTTTTATCTCGCATCATTAATTATCGAAGTAATCAGATAATTGCTGATAGATACATTCACTGATTGTGTATTGAGTTGAGAATTGTCTGTTTGCTAATTACGGAATTGTCCCAGAGCCGGGTAAATTTTTAGCAAATATTAGCGGAGTCTGGGAACAAAATGAATTGCTTTCTCCGTAAATATTCCGAGATTCGCCCAGCGGAATTAAACGAATTCGTTACTGTCTGCCGGCTACTACTGCGAGTTTTTATTTATAATCATTTGACGCGAGCCGTTGTGTAGTTTCAATGATTTTTTTTTCAATCGCTAATTTCGAATTAATCAATTTATAATAATTAGTTATGTTTTTAATTAATGCCAAACCCTAAAATCAGTGAAATCACAGCTCAATCATATTATATAAAATAAGTAATCCCTCAATGATTTCTTTGGAATTCTAAATTTCTGATTTTCGAAATCCGAAAAATATTTATTTCACATATACTTCATTATTAGGAAAAAACAGAACAGCCGTTGACAGTGGACTATTAATTTTTCGGCCAGTGACTTTAAATATGATTTATGAGAGAACAAATTTTTTATTTCCCGGAAAAATTCGCTGAAATTGCAGTTTTAAAAAGGGTGAAGACGACTCAATTAATCTAAATTTTTCATGAAATCCGAAAACGAACGGAATTTTTAATTCCCTGATTTGTCCATTCGCATTTGCCAAAGTGCCACTGTCCTAAAAACTCAAGATATATCTGTCAAAATTTTCCCCTTTTTAATGAAATTCTCCGGAGAAAAAAGTGGAACGGAAACTCAATTTTCATCCCTAAAAATCGATTATGAAATTCCCCTGCCTTGCCCCCAAATTCAATAACGAAATTCTCCGCAATTTTAGTGGCCCTTAAATGCGACTAAAAATTCCGAAAATTGTATTCGCCCAACCCCCCAAAAACCCGGCTTCCACCCGCGGAATTTCCCACCCCACCCGAAACCCGGAAAATCCCGCGTGTTGCATCGGCGTGTGCCGTTCCCCTCGGCCATTCCCGTTTAGTATCACTCCACGACACACGAGGCGCGGGAGGTAATGGAGAATAAAGAAAAAAAAA
>JAPYZM010000218.1:0-64180 GCA_030522845.1 Psyttalia concolor
CCCAAACCATTTTTTTTTTCGCCTTTTTTTACACTCTTTTTTTACACACAACCTTTCTCCTCTTGTCTTTTGCACTGGAGTTTAACCCCCTCTTGTTTGGCCCGGCGCGCCCACATAATTACCCGAGCAGTGGCAGAAATAACGGGTGAGGAGGGAAAAAAATTGGCGGCAAAAACTGAGGGGGTTGGAGTTGTAAAAAATATTATTTCCCAAACTCAGACGCAAAAAATGCGATATCGCAATTAGACAGCCACGATCCTACAAATCGCTGGGTTAGGGGAGGGGCGGAGGGGGAAATGGGGGGGGAGGGCTTTGTCGCCGAGGGGTGAAGCGAAAGGGTGAGATATGGGTGGCACCCCAACGCCTGTTACTCCATCGATACACACACGGGACCAGTTCTATTTCGTTATTGTTACTGTTACAGTTTTTTTTTCCCCGTCGAGTTTTTTTGGCCGCCGCGTATGCCGCAGTTTAACCAGCATAACAATTTAATGCAGATAGAGGATCGAAATGAGACGACTGGGGACGATAAAAAAAAAGTGGCGAAAAAAAATGAAAGTAATAGAAGAGTGTGGTAATTAATTAATCGCGTACTTGATGCGATTCATTTGATTTGTTAGCGTGAGACGGCCTTTTCTTCGCTATTCATGAGAATCAAATTCATTAGAAATTTTGTTGTCGTATCAGGAGCAGGTGTTTCTCACAATTTCTTCGTCTTTAATAACAGCCGATAATTCTTTATCCTGTGCGCTTAAGCCCCGGGTGTAATAATTTGTCACCTTGAAATCGCCGTAATGGATTACGCGTGAAATAATTATCTAATCATCAGCAGACCTGATTTCCGACCTGCAGCAATCATGTACCCAAGTCGGAAATTAGATTTTCTTGCAATTTAATAATGATTTTTCTTATAATTAGTCACGCCGCTTTTGAGGTAAGGAACTATTACATCCGGACCTTAATTACTGCATAATGAACGCAAATATTGATTAGAGCACAAGAAAAATGAGAAAAAATGTTAAATTCGCCTATTAAATCATGCCGCGGTTTACGCTGGAGAACAAAAAAGGCGAGAAAATATTTAAAACCAAATATAAATGGTTAGAAATAAGCATTAAACCACACCCAAAAAGTCATTTAATGTCACACACTGAATAATAAATATAATTTCATTATTTAGAAAGAAAAATTATATAATTTAGAATAATTATTCTCACGTTAAATTATCACAATTTCTTTACTCCACAACGAAGTCGGAATTATTATTTATAAGGCCTAGTAATAAAATAGTAGTTTTCTAAGCGATAATAAATTCAACTATTTACATTTCTTCGCTAAGAAATTAAGTAATCACCTATCTTACGCAATTAATTTACTTTGTCAATACAAGATTCTTCGACGACCCCGTAATTAATCTCAGGTTAAAATTACGTATTTACGGGAATTAAATAATTATAGAGCAGGTGGAGTGCTTTATGAATAATTCATCCGATAATTCTAGGGGGAAAAAAAAAAGTAGGTGAGGCAAATGTATTCCATTAATTCAGTATCAACATCTTAAATTGCTTGCCCAGGCAAGTTGAATAATTAAGAGCAAATTGCGGTGTAGCATCGAAGAGTGAAAAGGAGAGCGGAGAAAGTTATGGGGAGGGGGAGGGAAGAATTAAAAAATGGTAAAGTCTTGTCCAGAGGTGTGTAGACTGTAGATTTTTAAGAGAAAAAAAACTGCTGAGGCCTCTGGATATTGCAATTAAACGTCCGTGGCTTACAAATTGGGGGTTGAATTTTTTAGGCTGACTGCTAGGGGTGCCCGAGCGGTATAAAAACCCGCACCATGAGCGCGTCTCTCTCGCTCTCGGTATATTCCTCTTGCTTTTGCTGGGATGTGCCAAGGGGTGCTTTGGGTGAAAAAAAAATCCATAAGGGTCTACTTTGCTTTGAAAGAGGGGCTGGTCGTCGGGTTAGTGAACGGAGGGGGTGAGGGTCGCGAAAAAATCCAAAGTGGGTGGTTCTCAGTGCCAAAGACTAAATAAAAGCCAACGACATTCGACTGAGTGGAAATAAACATGGCGGAATTTTTCCTCATCAAATTGAATTCTACAATTAATCGGAATTGATTGAGAGATTCTCTGCCGATTAATTAACGTAATTAATTAATCATTCGTGTAATTTACTTTTTTGCATACTCAATGAGGTGAATTATGCTGATGAATAGGGAAAAGTTCTCGGGAATGACTCTCAGTCGTTGGAAAATAGTTTTGAATAGTTCAGATGGGGAGAATGCCTTTGGTTCTTGAATAACGTATTTATTATGCAGAAAAAAAAATGCGCGGACCGCGCCCATCATGTCTAATGAAACTTTCCCGTAGTCTCGACGAAGTTCCTTCGTCTCAGACGACCACGACCAACTTTTCTCCACGTTTTTCACCTCCTTCTCACGTAGTTGTTGGGGTTCAATCGATATTTAAAGAATTGCGCGTTAATAAGGGAGGGGCCGCGAGAGTTTCATTACAAAACCACCTGACCACGGACTGCCAAATGACCACTGGAAGGTTCTGGAATGCTCCCGTTGGATAAGGGATTCAGTCCCGAGGGCACAGGTGGTACACAATCTTCTTCGACTGCTGTGGATAACTCAAGAAAAATATTTCGATAATAGTCGGCGACTTTTGTCGACATTTCGCTCAATGATCGCTAACACTACAGATTTAGTTACTTAAATTCTCAACTCAAATATTCCTTCTAACCTTCGGAATTCGCTCTCCATAATGTACCAGCATTGTCGCGATTTACAATCAATTTTCATAACCATTTGATTTATGGAAAATTTCAATTTTTTGTGGTAATTTCAGATTATTCTCTCTTTTCTTTTGCAGTCATCCTGCAGTCAAGCCTGCAAATAATCCAGCCTCAATTTCGACAAACGGAATTCTAAAGAATTCAACATTTTCATTGTTTTTGAATTTTAATTATATTTTTTGCCTTTAATAATTCTCAAACAATGCATAGAAAATCATTTAAAATCCCAAATTTTGATATATTCCCGCTAAATGAAAAAAACAGAAGAGATGTCTCCAGCCCGCAACTGCTGAATAGCAAGTGCAATCTTCCTGCACCACCGTCGATAATTCAGGAAACAGATGTCGATATGAGTCGGCAAAGACAACCCTAAGAGCGTTTGAAACTGTCCTAACCTTGAATAGATGGAACAAACACTTGTCGACATTTAAAGTGCTCCGGAAGAAGATCAGAATGTCAGAGAAGCAGAAGATATTGCTCGCAGGTGATGTGGAGGGTAGGTTCAACACTCTTTTCTCGAAAGTTGATCAGATAAACAAGAAAAATGGTCCCTTCGAGTTTCTCTTTTGTGTGGGTAATTTTTTTGGAGTAAATAATATTGAGTTGGAGCCTTACAAGAATGGGACAAAAGGTATCTCAGTGCCGACACTCATCATTGGCCCCAATAGAGCGGATGATGTGGAGAAATATCCTGATGTTGATGGAGCCGAGATCTGTCAGAATCTTACGTACCTAGGAAAACGCGGGCTATACAGTGCCGGCTCAGGACTCAAGATTGCATACCTCAGTGGTGTTGAGAAGGATGAGGCCTCCTCGTCAAATGAGTCCATTAATTTCAACGAGAATGATGTGATCTCGGTGCGGAACTCATGCCTCAAGGGCCAGCCCAGTTTCAGGGGGATCGATATACTTCTCACCTCTCAGTGGCCTCGGGATATCACCAAATTCGATCCTAGTGAGCCCGTCATCAATTTTAAAGGGTCAAAACTGATCGCATGGCTTGCAGCACAGGTCAAACCTAGATACCATGTCTGCGGGCTCGAGGGGGTTCACTATGAACGTCCACCTTACAGGTGATTTAGTTATTTTCATTTAACGTTACACAACAGACATTAGTATCTTCTTAACCGCACTAGGTTTAGATATTTTCAGTCCTCAAATTTTCTAACTAAATTGTATGAGAACAATTTGAGAGAAATCCTACCGAGAGACCTATATTATTATTTTATTTAAAAGTTTAAAAAATTTCAGGTTATATCTATGTTCTTTGTTGATGCTTTTTTAGCTGAAAGTACAGCTCAATTGGAATCGGAAGAACAAACCTCTTAAAAATGTAAAAATATAGTTTCCTGGCTTTAACAATAATCGACTGAGATCCTCTGATTGCTCTCATTTTTCTTGACTTTATCTATACTATCGTGTGGAAAACAAAGGACAACTTTGAAAATGTTAATAATTTTTTTAATTCTAGAAATGAAAGTAAAGGTGGGGACAGTATCGAGATAGCGTCCAGATTCATAGGTCTAGCACGGATTGGAAATCCGAAAAAATTCAAGTGGCTCTACGCCCTAAACCTGACACCAGTGGATCGAACTCGACTGACTGATCTGGCGACGAAGACCACAGACGAGACCCCAAGTCCCTATCCAGCTTCGAGTTTGAATTCCGATCCGGGCGGGACAAACCCCAAAGAAACAGGAAAACAATTTTTCTATGATATGCAGCCTGTAAATGACGGCAAGAGACGATCGAATCAGGCCGAAAAGTTCCAGAAGAAAGCGAAAAAAAACGACTTCGATCAGGCCAAGTGCTGGTTTTGCCTATCCAGTCCTTCAGTAGAAAAGCATCTCGTGATATCTGTTGGGACTGAAGTTTATGTGGCGCTGGCCAAAGGCGGTCTCGTCGATGATCACCTGTTGATTTTGCCAATCAGTCATCACCAGAGTTTCTCAATTGTACCCGAGAGTGTTGAGAAGGAAATGGAATTGTACAAAAAAGCTATTGCTAGGTATTACTCGAGTACTGGTAGACTGCCTGTTTTTTTCGAGAGGAATTACAAAAGCTCACACTGCCAACTGCAGGCTGTACCTGTTGCTGAAGATGTCGCTTCGGAATTGTATGGAGTCTTTCAGGTAATTTAGGAGATTCTTAAATCCAATGACTATCGAATCATGAGGAACATTAGAGTAATAGAAAACGCCTGGGAGAAAAATCAGTATTGATGATTTTTTTTCGCTCGTCTGTATGTCTGTCGATATGTTCCACATAAATTTAGAGATTTGAAACATAAATCTCACCAAATGCAGACAAAAATGTGCAGCTTTGAAACTTTAATTCTAGGAAAAATTTATTTTTAAATTCAATGAGTTTTAAATTCATTTTGTTAGCAAAAATTTTCACTGCTCAATATCTCAAAAATTCGGGCAAACACGGCCTTTTTTCCGGCCTCACAATAATTATTATATTATTTGTATTCTAGGACGTAGCTGATGAGAACGGTGTAGAGCTCAATCAAATCCCAAATCATTCCCAACTCCGTCAGATAGCACCCCCAGGTGCCACGTATTTCTACGTTCAACTTCCAAATGGAATAATGCTCTACACGAGAATATCCAAGGACTTCCCATTGCAATTCGGTCGAGAGGTTCTGGCTAGTGAAAAAATTCTAAACTTGGTGCACAAAGTGGACTGGAAGGACTGCCAAATTAGTAAAGAAGAGGAGACAGATCTCGCGAAAACAATCAGAAAGAAATTCGAACCTTATAATATTGATACGTAATTTCATGAAATTTTATGAGGAATTCCCCTCCACCGACATTTTTGTACAGTACAAAATATAAAAATCTCTCTTACAGTCCTACGTATCATTATCCTCATTGATTATTTTCTTTTTGGTATATAAGCTCGTAATCCTCCGGCTTTAGACGAGGATCGATCCCAGCCTTTTTCATTTGAACTGCGATGTCGAACAAGTAGTCGTAACATTCATTCCTGAAGTGAGAAGTTGAAAGCATTAATTACATGGTTAGAATCACGTGTTAAAATATTGAAGAACTTTTCAACAGTCAAAAAATTATTAGTCAATAAATTCAATTTTTAATGAATTTTCGACAAGTACTCAAACCAAATTAACTAGATTAATTTCTAAGTTTAAATTAGAACCTTAAAATCATTTTCAAAGTTGTTTAGTATCCATTTGGAAAATCAATCATTCTCATTAATATTTACATGGTTTTTGCCTGCTGCCACGTATCCCCCCAGACATATACCCCATGCCTCCTCACTAGGATTGCACATGTCTCTGGATATTGCTTGATAACCTCTGCCATTCTGTCTTTCAGATCTTCTTCGAAGGGAGTATTTTCAATTATGGGAACTACTAACTCCTCATCGTACCTATAGGCTCTTCCTAATTTCTGATTTCTAATTCCTACGAAAAGAAATTAATGAGAATTGTTAGAGTAAAATTTAATTCTTGGCGTTGACTTGCACTCTCTAGGAGAGGGATATTGGATTCAATTTAAGGACAGAAATTGCGACATTTCAGCATGAACAGACTCGAAAACTCATTTTATTAAAATTTTCTTTGAAAATATGAAGGATCTCAGTAAATTATAGTTACTACAATTTTTTCGATGATTTTTTGGAATAATTCAATTGAAGTAGACTCTTTTCATTAATTTTTCTACAAAATTTTGCGGCATTTGCATAGAATTTGAAAATTTTACAATCCATGCCCCAAATTTTCGGAACCAATCATTGTTGAATAATTTAAAAGACATTTTTAAAAAATTTAATGTAACATTTAATCAAAATTTAAATTGAGCTGCTCATTTGACGTAAAAGAATTTGGCATTTTAAACTTAAGTCATCCACTTGCCTTTGATCATTTCTAAATGAGTAACTCGAAATTCTTTCCCAGGCCACAAAAGTGTTGCCATAACAGCAAATTTCGAATGAGTATGAATAACAGCTCCGGCATTACGTGCCGTATAAGCGCACATAAAAAGCGGAGTGCACTGGGATTTTTTGAATTTTTTGTCAGGCGGTGGGGCAGCTATATCCCTCCCATTTATGTCCTGAACGAACATATCCTCGGGTTTAATTCGTTCCTTCTGGACTCCTGATGGAGCGATATAAATTTCGTCCCTAAAGATAAATAGTCAAAATGGACAGTAATCGATTACCAATAGTGATTTAATACCAATTGTCGAATTTTGACTAGTCTAATTTTTATATTTAAATCAAGTTATTGAACGAATTGCATTTGAAAATTATACAAATTCACAACCAAAAAGGAATGAATGGATAACTAATCTCATAATTTAATAAACCACTCCCGTGAATTCTAAACAGATATTAATTCTTTTGCCATATATATTGAATGTTTGACGTTGTTTGTATTAAATAATTCAATCCAATGTGATTAAGCATTAATAATTAATTATATATATAGTCTTTAATCATCTAATTATACTTCATGCTTGCATAATTAATTAGTTGTCTTTCAAATTTTTGGAAAGGAATTTGTCAAATAAATTTTCTTGTTCAAATATTTTTTCTCATCAAACCAATCCATTTGATTGATTTTTTCCGAATCGATCGATGCAATTAATGAATATTTTGAAGAATTTTGCGTTACGCCAATAATAATATTAGTTAAATGGAAATGAAATACTTCAATTCATGAGGTTTATACCCATGCTTTATAGATATTCCTCCGCCAGTCCCAGTAACCCATTGGAGATCATAAAACTGTCGGCACAATTCAGGGATCAAATTCCTCGGGTGCTCCTAATGACAATAAATTTGTAAAGATCAAAAAAATTATTCGACCATGCCAAATAGCGAATTATCATTTTTTATTGATAAATTACCTTCGGATACCTATCATCGTAAAATTCCATGATCGAAATGAGTAGATAGCTGATTAGTGCTTCTGAGAAACCGCTTCGAACTGCGTTTCAGCCCGGAATTCTTATCTTGAAAATTCAAGATGTACCCAAAATATACAATATGAGGGATTCATTAAATGCCACCAGACGAAATGCAAAATACTACTATAGTTAACGCATGCGCTTTACTGCCTTAACGTGCCACGTGACGTAGAACTAAGTGGGAAGTTTAACTGTTGTATAGTTATCAGATCCGCAAAATCTAAAATTAAATAACTTTCATGTTTGTTTATTCAATTTTACCCTCAACGTTCGACTAAAAATTTGGATCTGAAGAGGAAATTAAAATGTTCATACTTCAGATTGGAATATTAATTAATTGACAGTAATTCATATTCATTATTATTAGTTTTATTAATTTATTATTAGTTCTCTATATTACGTGTGGAAATGAAGATAGAGTAAAAAACAGTTTGGCTGGCAATTAAATATTTTTTAAATTTTTATTTAAGATCGTACAAAATTTGACAATTCTTGATGTTTAAAAATGAAACACAGGCAATTATATAAATACATTTACGTGTAAGTAAACATCGCATCGTAGGCTTGCACGATTATTACTAATTGGCACAGTCCAACAGAGAACATAATTCCACATTTTCTCTAGAATTTTTGTGTTATTCTCTTGCATAAGACATTCCCCCGATCAACTGATCGTCGAATTTTCCAGGATGCCCTTGAAAACTGTAATCTACGAATTTTAATCGCATAAACCAAAAATTAATAGTCTTTATATAAAAAAATTGCAGTGAATGAAGGAGTCCTTCATGTTCAGATAAAGCCCGAGTGCCTATTATCGTAAATAATATGAGAAATTTGCATAAAGCCCCTGTATCACTGTACATTATTATTTTTCTCTCAAATGGAGAGGATAAATCATCAATGTGCTCGCGCTTATTTAATCCTAGTCGTCAATTACACACTTCGTTATGGAAAACATCCCACACACTAGTCTACCCCACAATTTTCCAATACTCTATACTCTCCTCCTCTTTTCCTTCACAAATTGCGACAGTACAAGGCCTCAAACATTTTGGTAGAAGATGAAAAATGATAAAAGTTCATTCTCGTTCTCATTCACTTTTATTCCTCTCATCTATCTCGGGTATCAATCAAAATCATTCACGATCACGATAAATTATAGCCTCACTCTGTCTTACTCTTCAGCTGCACATTAACGCAATGATCGAAGTGATTAATTATAAAATGATACTTTATGGATTACAACTCCTTCCTTAAGTCACACGAAAAACAAAATTATTTAAGAAATATCATTTGTTTGCTATTTTCTTTGTATGCGTTATCATTTTTATATTTATCGCTTTATCACATTGTGGTTCTCTTCCATTTGTTGAAGACTATTTTTCCCCCCAGTTTCCTATTTTTATCGTTCGTGAATATCGAAGAAGTTCGATTTGTTGTATTGTTAATTTATAGTTACGAATTGGTCATATTTATTTTACATAGACGTAACGTTTTCTCGATAGGAATAATATGAAATCGAAATTTGCACTTTCTTCTTTGTTGTAATTAGCTAAGACTCGTGCTTGTGGTTAAATTTCTACTTTATTACTGGTGTGAAATGAATATGTTTAAATTTCACAAATGAGATCCACAAGTGCACGAGTAACAAATAGGTAGGCAAAATTTTCGATTAAAAACATTTGAACAGTATAAAATACCACGGAGAGACTCAATTCACTTGGTATTCTTCCTAGTAATTAATGTAGTACATTAACTATTCTTTAAACTTATGCGCCACCAATGAAAAAATCAGCGTACCAATACGAATAAGTGAATATCTAATAATTTTTTATATATAATATTTTTTTTGTTTACTGCATAGAACACGCACACATATCACAAGTTTGGGCCACAATTCTAACTGTAAAATTACACTGCATCATGTCCTAACCCCCCCCCCCCCAAATTTCCTTAATTACATATAAAGACGAGATGCTCGAATGTAAACAATTCCACATGAATCAATCAATTTTTTTAAAAATGCACAACCAAAAATTTCAAAAAAAAGGTGACAATACAAAATTCACCTTGACTATTAAACTTTGAAAAAATCAATTCAAATTCCTATCAATATTCGTGGAATATACCAGGAACGATCGCCTCAAAAATCGTAATATGGATTTCAACCGATAATAAACGAACAGAACACCAGCCCTGACATAGGAAGCACGCGAGATCATAACACCCAAAATATTAGCTTAATTTTGAGATTTGTAAGCTCAAATTGAGATGTACAAATTGCTCACACTGAAAATAGCAAAATTTTCAAATGGAGATTTTTAAGAACCGCAAACCGATTTTCAGAACTCAACTTAACACTTTCAGGTTTAGAATTAAATCTTAATTATAAAAAAGATTATACAGTTTCTCCGAAATATCAAAGAATTTTGTCATTGAAAATTCCAATTTTTATGGAAAAATCAATGAAAACTTTCAGCTGCAGTTTCATCGTGTCATAAAAATTGATTAAAATCCAAAAAACTCGGACAAATATATTTTATAAATCCCAATTAATGGACAATTCGAGTAAGTTTGAAAACGATCGGTTGTTTGCCACTTAAAATTATTTGATTTTCACTGCTTCATCAAGGAATCATGAAACACGAAATATCCCTATACTGAATTCACTGAAAATTTTCAAATTAAACCTTTGAATTGAACAAAGTAAACCGAAAAAACGCATTTCAAACCTTTAAAATCTCAAATTTCTTATTATTTTTTGGGCATTAATGAATAAAAATTGACGAGAATTAAAAAAGAATTCAAATCAATCTACAAAATAATGTTTTTTAGTCTTAATCCTTAGTAGTTATTGAGTCCTTGATAATATCATCCTTGGTAATATTCTGATTCATCTGATCATTCTCGTATTCAACGAAATCATCGAATAAACTCGGCCATGCCTCAGCATCATCGTAAGCTCCGAGATCACTGCCAATGACTTCGGCAAAATTTAAAAACATATTCCATGTGTCCCTGGGGATACCCCTGACATGATGATTCTCGAGAAATGCCAGCCATCTCGACAATAAAGGTGGCTCGCGTATCGTGAATACAAGCCTCCACAGGACAATAGCCATGTCGACTGGTAAGATTCTCTGTCCCGATGTTACATCGAGACCGAAACGGAATGTAAATCTGTAAAGATCCTTGAACATATCACCATTGATCGTCAATTCCTGAACGACTTCTGGCAAACGTAACTGTACACCACGTATACTGTCAACTTTCAATAATTTAAGTCCATTAACAAATTCCTGTCGTGTGAACTGACACATCTGTTCGGCATCGAGTTTCCATGCTAATACGAGAACTTTGAAGTCATCGGGTGATAATTGAAGGTCATCACACAGCCTTTCAATACCGTCTTCCAGAATAATGTCCTCGTGAGGATCCTATTAACATAATTGAGGAAAACATTTTTTTTATTTCATGGAATGTGAGCGAAGTGTTCTGAGAATTCTAATAATCATCGAGAATTCTTTTCGTGCAAATATGCATAAGATTGTCTTCGTTATCTTCATTGTTTTTTCATCCTCGTAATCGAAAATATTTGTCAATCTGCAAAAGATTTTTCGCGGACCTTCAACTACTATTTCCATACTTTTGTCTAGTTTCTTTTAGGTTTGCTCATACTAATCATCAATATTTGTCGTGCCAATCCGCTCATTAATTGGGAAATTTAAAAAAACCAAATAGCACAAATTGAAATATTCTTAACAACAATTGGCAATTTCCTCGCAATTAAGTAATTCAGTTATTTCCAACTTATTTTTTATTGCCCAATTACAATTTTTGAGCCCTCAAGCACTATGTAAAACTGAATAGGAACTAGAAAATAGTTTAGGTAATAACAACGAAAAAAAACAATTCAGATTGCGTTTGAGATATAACAAACTCTGACCTCAAACGAAAGATTCGTTTTGTTTGAAAGTCGATGATGACAAGGGGCAGACATCATTGTTCTCGTGCACAATGCAAAGATAATCAAAAGGGTGATAATGATGAGGAGATGAGCCAATTGATTTTGTGTAGGTATCAAATTCTCGACGATTGAATAAGTTTATTGGCAAAATTTCTCATTCGATGGAATTGCATGAAATTTTCTTATTGAAAATTCAACAGTTAATTTTTCATTATGAATTCATTAGTTCATAAAAATTAATTGAATTCCAAAAAATTGAATGTAAATGTATTCTTCTATTTTTCGTAAAAGTGCAGCTTTACCTTGATACTTGTGATCTGAAATGGGCATTTTTGAATTTCTCCAATTGGGAGTTTGAAAATTCTCAGCTTGAGATAATTCGAAGTCTCAAATCGAGACTTTTGAGGACTTAAATTTTAAATTTTCAGAACTAATAAATAGAATTTGGAGGAAACTGACTGGTAGGAACTTAAATCTTATTTTTTTCCATAATCACAAAAATTTTGATAAATACACTTTCTAACTCCCAATCCATGGAAAACTCCAGTAAATTGGAAAATGATTGTTGTCGCGCTGCTCGACAACATTGCAATTGCCAATCTGAAATCGCTCATAATTTTTTCCACGGATTTAAAATTCTTTCCAACAGTAATTTCCCCAATTACTCCATGAAAAGGTTTGACACGACCGAACATATGCCCTCAATCAATTACTTCAATAAAATAAAAAGGCCTCATTACTTTGTATTGATCAAATAGTCCATTCAATTTAGCCTCTGACGGTTCCCTCATTTGTTTACCACAATCAGCATTAGCATTAGCACTGCTACATGTTGTTGATCGTCCAAGTGGCGGTAATCTAGCATAAAATGCCCTGGATAAACGTAAATTATTCTGTACAACTGGTACTGAGCCACAATTGTCAGATCCAACATTGTTTAACCCTGATAAATTCGTTGCTGGTGACTTTTTGTTTCCATTAGCACGTGAATCTATGGACGTCAAGGGAGCCATTGTGTATTGATGGGATGCAAATAGTCTTCGCATTTCCATAGTGTCTGAAATATAATTCACTTTATTGGAAACCGTTGACGAAGCTTTTTGCATTATAACTTTTTCCAACTTTCAACTATTCATTTTCATTATTTCCTATTCTTGATATGGTATTTTTTTTTTTTACAAAGAACAAAGGAAGACTTGAATGGAATTTGGAAATGTCTATCTCACCCTCTTTGATCTCCGGCACAGCGGACTGATCCGTAGTGGGTGACGGAGGTGGCACTTTGAAACACGAACAGCAGTTTCCCATTGATGATACACGTTCGTTCCCAAGTGGGTTAACCCTTGCATCGGTGATTCAGTCTTTGATTGGCAGTTTTGGTCAAAAACTGAAGGGATAAAAAAAACAATAGTTACCTTAAAACACGATACAATACATCCCTTTCAATGATCAATATCTGGAGGCTGCCTAATCTGATGTGATTGATCTCACTTTGAGACCACGAATACAACTTGAAGACGAGGTGATAGAAGATTGAACAATTGTGAAAAATAAAAATGATTAAATACTAATCCTTTTAGCCTCTTCACTTGTAATTGATTTATTCAGTCCTAACAATTATTATCACATTCACTTCGTTTGCTTTGTCTATTTTTGGCTTACTCTAATTAACTGTTTTGTACGAATTGCAAATGCAAAATGAAACGAAAAGTTTGCAACGAAACGATCTAAAATCGATTTTTTTCAAACAATGAACATCAAATAAACAAGTGGTGCAGTAGAAGTAAACCAAATTTCCCTCTATAACTCACAACAGCAACTTCAAAATCCCAAACACATCTCGAATTTTCCTTTACGAATGTTGAGTTATCAATGATTCAAAACTCAATTTAATTATTAATTTATTCAATGATAACAATTATCAATGTTTAATTGAATTTTATCCAAACAAAACCAATAAAAACAGAACAACACCTCCTCAAAAAGACAAGGTAAAATCGATTTCCTCATACAATCAATATCTCTTAAACAAATGGTGCAATCGAACGAAACCAACGTGGATTAAAAAATGTGAGATATTTATTGTAATATCTTGCGATATCTATAATTTTCTACCAATGTTGTGCTATCAACGACGAAAAGTTTAATTTAACCATTATTTGGTCACATGAGAAAAATTATCATCAGTGTTTACCTTATTTTTAATACAATAATCTGATGTTTCGTGATATCGGCAGCCCCCGACGAGGCTCTCCGTCCAAAAATCCTCGTATTGGTCTGCATCAATGGAGTCAACAGAGCCCCAAGTCCTTATCACTTTGAATAAAATCGAGTTTACTCGATTAACTTGGAGTCCGCCCCTATTAATATCCCCTGACGAGAGAATGACGACAAATTCGAACGCAGACAAATATAACGGGTTAGATTGAGACGTTTAAAAAACGCTCACACCGATGCCACATTATCGTGAAAACACCTCTGGACCGTTCAATGACGGAATCGTGACTCCTGTCATTTCAGGAGTATCACTGTGCCTCCCCTCGTACTATTTTTCGTCGGTGGTGGGCTTGATAATGAACACAACCTCCACACGGTTGTCGTATCCTCCTATCATTAACGAAAATATCCAAGATAATCTGTCTTCGTTCTCACTCGGTTTACACATTTATTTTTCGTTTACTTCTTCAGACACTTCTCAAAGTAGATACACAACTGTTTTCCTCCAAGTGTCCCTGGAGAGTGTGGACAGCGCCACGTGCAGCAACGGTAACTTGGCCATTTGCTTTTGTATATCTTCTGTTGATAATTTTTTCCGTCTTATCCACTAGACCATTTTTAATTATCAAAATTTCAATCGCACGAATGGTAATGGAAAAACTGTTAGTTGAGGGGTTTTCTTAATTTATTGTCCAATTATAGAGTTTTTCTCGCCCCAATTACTGAGTTAGAAAGTGCTGTGTTTAATAGCAGCCAAAAAAAACAAAGTTAGTGTTTTTTGTTTTTTTTGTCTCATCGGTAAAACAGGTGACATGTAATCAATGCCAGTTTCTTGACCAATTTTGTTACAAAAGATGTTAATTAATTGCATTTATTTCGGAAGAGTATTTCTGGGAGAGTATTCTTGGTGCAGGTGGAGAGTATTTTGAATTCTCGTGGAGAAGTAAAAAGCACTTGTCAGGTTAGACGTGCATTGCCTACAGAGATCTCATACATTTTCTCAATGCTCATATAACCTAGCACAAATCCCTTCTCCATCAGCATTCAAAATACTTTCCACCAGCACTGAGAACACTCTTCCAGCACTTCTCTGAGCCTTACACTCCTCAAATCTCGATTTAATTAACCTTTTTGTATAACAATAAGGTAAGAAACACACATTGAATATATATGACCTGTTTTACCAATTAATCAAACAACTACGAAACACTAGCTTTATTTTTTTGGCTACTATTAAAGCACAAATTTTTTTGATTGAGTTTACTATTAAATGATCGATGATTATAATTATCATTGCTAATAAGTATGCCTTTCAATTTATTAAACTATTACTAATTTGGTAATTGAATAAATTTTCTGCTAGAAAATAAAATAATTGTCTTTTTCATAGACCATTTCTACTTTCACATAAAATTAAAAATTAATCTACTCTCATTAATCAATGTTATAAACTTCCGTCTGAGTTTGTTCTTCATGTTGTAGAGCAGTTTCATAGTTAACTACTGATACTGACGATTACGAAACTTGAATTAGTAAACTATAAAATATAATTAAACTTATTCAATTAATAATGATTTAATAAACTATAATGTTGTTAGTGATTTTTGTAATTTTTAGTAGTAAAAAAACTGCAATCATATTTTGTAACGTTTTTTTATCGTGTCGTTTATGATACATTGAATTTAAAATACATATGTACAGAAAAAACTCTAGTATATTTGAATAGCATGCCCAAGAATACACTAAGAACTACCTGGGATTAATATAATTACTCAACAGACCTACAGGACTAGCGCACTGCATTGGAGGCAGGCTTAAAATTGAAAAATTTAAGCAGCGCTGAGCGTGGTCACTACTTTGATGAGTGGCCGCTCGTGAATATTTCCGGAAAACCGAAGAAGGGTGACAAACTATTTCTCAATTACTCAACACGATTCTCAAAATATATTATCAATTGAAATAATCAGAAATATCTTATGCATTTTTTTGTCCGTGAACAAGAGAAGATATTTCGTTTTAAGGATATAAATGAGGTTTTTATAGTCGCCTTTATGATTTTTTTTTTCAACAATCCGGGAGACAATTTTATTGCGCTTGCAGGAGGTTTCGTGTGCGTCCATAATTAAAATAATTAATCGAGTTTGCTACTGAATGGAAGCATTGAAATCGTTCAATTTTTTTATTCTCTCATTTTGCCTGGAAATTATGTAGAACCGTCTGAAACGTAGAAAGACTAACTTTGAGGATCACGTGTCTGTGTACGGATGGTCAAAAAAAGAATACTCTTGCATTGAGAATGAGAAGGATAAACGGGTAAATCAATTGCAAAAACTGTGAGATTAAATTGTCAGATTATAGGCAGTAACGTGGACTACATCTGTACCAAATTTCAGCCAGATTGGTCCAGTCGTTTTCGAGATATTGCTGATTGTTTCTCAGAGGTTTTTTAGCCGAAACTGCACCCAGAAATTCTCCAGTGTATTCCCAATTATTTGGAATTTCATATTTTGAGCTGAAATTTTAGTTCGTTTTTGTCGTAATTCACTTTGAAAGATACATACACAAAAATGGTCCTCAAATTTCGTATTTTTACGTTTTAGACCATTCGACATAACTTCCAAGCAAAATTAGCGAATGAAGAAATCAACCGATCACAAAGCCAAGGAAAAAAAGATTGACAGCCCAACTGGAGTTTCACCCAAGGCGACCACCCCTGCTTGTTTAGATTGCAAACAGTTCGTTCACAACATTGATTGCCAGGAATATTTTTCAATTTATTCATTCACAAATTCATTCTTTTCAAAATTTATAATTCTTGAAAATTGAACAATTTCATTAATTTTGAATAATATTCCTCAATTTATTGCGGAATTATTATTTCATTTCATGAAGTGTGTTGTTATTTGACGATTTAACAATTTGTAATTCTTGGGAATTATGAAATTTCAGGATCTGCAGCTTCCCAAATTTATTCTGATAATACAGCTACACGATCAGACAAATTAATACTGGCCACCGGCCGAAACATACGTTATATGAATCTGTTACATCAACAAACAAACAACAGTAACCGATCTTAGAAGTAGGCCTTGTAATTTTGAACGCACATATCTAATTGACGAACTCATCAAACATTATTCCAAATTGATCAATTCAATCATTGAATCCCATTTTTGTAAAGTGTGCATTTGGATGAAGCAATTGATTTTTTTTGTTCGTTTCTTAAAACTTTCTGCGAATAAGGGAATGTTTTTTTTTTGGAGGTGGGGCGAGAGTGAGTCCCTTAGTCGGTGAATTTGCGGTTGGGGTTACGTCCGAACAGAGCGCAACGAATCTCGGGTATTAATTGTTGGGCAATTAGCTCTAGTCTTGACTCCAAGGTATTGGAGATCTTGATACGACCTGGGAAAGAAAATCACTGAAATTATTTAAAACATCTAATAATTTGCACTAGTTTTACTAATGACAACTTTTCATTTTAGAATCGTGGATATCCTCAGATTAAAGATGTTGTACTTTGCGTTCTATTACTGTTAACTCATTTTTTTTAATTATATCGACCATTTTCCAAAACAGTAAAGAAATTTCTCTAATTTGTTTAAATTTCAAAAAATATGATAATGTAAAAAATGTCTGATTATCGTGATCACTAATTATTCTGTAGCACGTAATCTGAAGCTATAAAATGAGTTGTATGACTTTCGTGTTGCTCTTGGATCATTTATCTCAGAGGATAGATAACGAGCGTTCAAACTAAAATCAAATTAAGACCATAATTTTCATAAATCTTCAACCCTCAATTGGAAACGAACTTAAATAGAGAATTATTAAGTTTTCAATTGAAAAATGTTAGATTGAGATTCAAAAATCCCCTTTTAAATCCTCTGATAATCTCACATTGTCGAAAAAATCCTGAATTAAATAAAAAACTGATGAATTACCTCTGGCAGCCAGTAAATCAACGCCCCCACAGCTGTCAGGCGACAGGAAATTATCAGTATCAACCTTGAGCACGACGTCCTTGTTAGAAACGGCCTTATAGCTATCCTGAACCTCCCCCAGGATGGACTCAACAAGAGGCACATCGACCTGACGAACGCGCAGAAGAACATTGTGCTCCATCAGCTGATAAAGAGCCTGAATGATGAGCAGCTTGAGCACCTCACTGTACCGTGCACGATCGTGAGCGATTTCAGCGAGACGTTTTCTCGCCTCATCCAGGCAGTTTCGCACGTGATCCTCGCGAACCTTGAGGACCTTGAGCCTCGCCTGATTCAGCATATTAGACGATTGACTGAAAAAAAATACCCCACAACAAAAATAAATCTCCCAAGTCATCAATTAAATTCAAACAAAAATAGATGAACTCATGAATGAATAACTAGAGCATCTCGAGATGAAGCTCTGAGTTATTTAGGAACGAGTAGAAAAGGGGGGGGGGGGCAAAATGAATACTCTGCATTCAGCCGAAATGTTCATAACTTATTAAATTTCTGTTATTTTGTTTTTTCATGGGAAGGAATTATTTCGAACGTCTCTAAAAATCCAATTAGAGTAGGCAGAGAGAACGCAGAGTTTCTGGTCAAGAAGAAAAAAGATTAGCCATTTTCATGAGCAATTGAAGGAGTTTGTACATCTGCAAGATAATGTAGTTGTGAATTCTCCAACGACCCTTACATTTTTTTCTGTAATTCTACTTGTTTCTCCTTCTTCTCGTAATACTCCATGATCTTGAGACGTTGTTGCTGAACAAGACGTCCCTTTTCAATGTTGAACTCCTCCTCAGCTTTGGCATCAATCTCCTCAGCCTTCTCATTCGCCTCCTGCTCGATGAAGGCCATCATATGCTTGATCTGAAAACCAACCCCAGGAGAAAATAAATCACGGGCCAATATCTCTCATTGATTGGCATTGGGGGCCATGAAAGCCCCCTCTCCCATCTAATCCATTTAATCCATAAAAATGAAAATAGTCGAATGAATTTCATCAATGAGACCATCGTCACGAATAAAATACACCCCAGACAACAGTCGTCAAGTCGTGATGCAGAGAAAACCGATAATGACAGATAGACCACAAATATTAGAAAGACATTAAAAAAAAAATCTACAATTATTTCCAAATCTCACCTGTTTTTTGACATCTGCATCGCTGAGCGCCATGATTGACTTGTGTTTTTATTGACGTTTATATCCACTCGATTAAATCAGAGGCCCCTAGCCAAATAATAATGCCAAAAGAATACAAGGATTTATTTTAGTTAGCGGAGAGGAAAAAATCGAACGAAGAAATAAGTCAACGCCTATAAAGCACGACTGTCTTCGAGCACTGCCCAACTATGATCATATGACCGCATATAACATGACTCGTGCGTGCGCATGCTCGAGTCAATTGAACAATTAAATCAACACCTGAATTCTCCAAACGAGGAATTAATAAAGAAGTCTTCATCGGAAATTTTAGTTTGATTATTTAGATCGGTTTGAAGATTCATATGAGTATTTTTCTGTGATAAATGTCGACAAAATTGACGTTTGCCGTTGGGGGAGGGGGGAATCTGCAGTATCTAGTGATGATAAGCCATAAACAATGGATGCAACAAGAGGACATTGATTATTTTTGAGCGTACTCAGCGTTTTTTTTATTCAAAGATAACATCTCTTAAATTTCTATTTATTGGTGTATTACAAAAATGAAGGGTATGTGTAGGAAATATCGGTAAATATGGTGACTTTAAGACTTAATAACACCTTATGCTTTCTCGGGGAATAACTTCAGACGGTTTATTGACCAATCAGAACTAAAGTTGACGAGGTTCGAGACATTTCGATAGACGACAACTTCGCACAACTTTCACCATTTACTAATGGAGAAAAAACCTTAAGCCTTAAGCAATTGACAATTAACATTTATTTAAAATTAGTATTCCAATGACAAATTATTTTCCCCAGCGAAATCCAAAAGATATTACCGATCGCAGATAAAGCCTGGGGACAGACCCTCAACGCGAGCGCCCCAGTCCCTCGTCGATCGGCGCAATTAAAGCGACTCTCAGCATTTTCTGGTTCGATTTTTTTTTAATAAAAAAAACCAGGAGCTTGGAAAAAAGCTGTTCCACTGTATATATGTTGAACAATATCAAGCGCTGCCAAACGTGTCTGTGGCCATCGGTTCATGAGATTAACGCCATTAATTGTAGAATTGATTTGTAAATAGTTACATTGCGGGTGATAACAGGGTATCCAGTGAAAAAAAAGTCAGAGGCTACAAGGATCTTTTTGCTCGTCATAAAGACCAGGTTGGAGCACCGGGCGCTTCGGGTTGCTGATTTGAGTGCATTTGTGAAATTCGCTAATATGGCAGAATTTTGTGACTCTGGTGTTGTTTGAGTTTGCAAGTGAGGCCGAATAAACCGTAGCAGTATTAGTTGGGGCTGGTTTTGGGGGCTGTATTTCACTTGAAAATGCATCGTGTCAGAGTGAAATAAGTGTTGGTGCATCACTGACGTGACATTTGGCTTTGTTAAGCGGGGGACATTGCCCGCCTAAATTGTTCCACATCCCAATATTAAACTCACGACACGTTTGTATTAGTGAAGAAACAACAAGGACTATTGTCATTAGTCTCAAGCCATCGAGTCAGTGATATTTTCAGTTTATTTTCTTTATCATTTCGGGAATATATTTCATTTTGTTTATGATGAGTACCTGTGAATTCTTGGCGCAGGGGTAAAAAGCAGCTGGGAGAACAAAATATAGGTAATGTTGTCTGTGGTTTTTTTTTCCCTCCTCGTTTGGTTTTTCCGGGGGGAGGGGGCAGATTTTTTTCTCATCAAGTCCTCAGGAATAGCAGAGAGGAGGAATGCTTCGGTTGATGCTCCTATATAACCTTTGTCTTCATCCTGTGATTGTCAGACGTACGTTAAACTGCTCGTGTCACTTTTTCATTCATAAAATAACGCACGTTCATCCTATTCACACGTTTTTATCACCTCATCGGGTGGTTTTTTTAGTTGTTTGAAGGTCCTGGAAGACAAAGGTTTTATCATTCGAAGGGAGGAGGGGGGCTTTTGGGGGTCACGAGTGCCCGGAACCCAGGGCTTGGTGTCAAGGCTAGTGGATGGGACTTGGTACACTCATCGCCTCATTCAACAGTCACAAAATCTCGGGTTATCATTCAGGAAATTGAATCAGAGTCATCCGATTTTTTGGGGTTACATGAGATGCTTGAGTTTGGCTTAAAGCGGACATCCTGATCGTTCAGCTGTTCCAGGCTTTTCCATGGATCAGTAAAAAAAAAAACATTGGCAAGTCTGCCTGGGGTTATTTATCTCTGCTCGTGTCTATTATTCATTCATCGATGTTATTTATTTTGAAGAATGCATTGATACGAGTTTTACTGGCGAATTCATTAGAATAGAGTAGATGACATTTTCACTCAATGTGTGAATTGATTTTTCATCTGAATTGTCATTTAACGAGGCAAAATTTGTGGGTAAGAATCAGTTTTTCGAGATTTCTTACCAATCAAATTATGCACTTATTTTGGTGTCTTGTTTAACTCTTGTAACTTTTCGTAAAAACTGGGGGCAAAATTTACAAACATGAATGAACAATACGAGGAACAAACTCTGAATTTTTTCGAATCAATAGAATAACTAATTAGTGGAAAATGGAAAAAAAATACAGAAAAAGAGGGGAAGTAGGTGTAGCACAGCCATAAACTCTGATGCTTGAATATGGCTCGAAGCGAAGTGACCCTGATCGTTCAGTTGTCTCAGCATTTTCCATGACTAAATAAAAAAATATCTTGGCAAATCTGCCTGGGGTTACTTATCTCCGTCAGCGTTTACTATTCATTTATCGATTTTATTTATTTTGAAAAATGCATTGATACGAACTTTAGCAAAGTGGCGGCTGGAATAGTGTAGAGGACATTTCCATTCAATGTGTGATTTAATTTTTTTATCTGACTTGTCATTTAACGAGGCATAAGTAAATCGTAAAAATAAATAAACGACGAGAGCAGTCGAGAGGGATATTGAGACGCGAGAGATGATTCTAATGGCACAGAAGAGAATCACGAGGATTTTGATGAGATAAACATTCTAGAGCCTTAATTGTCCAATCCCAGCAGGTAATTGGAATAGCTGTGCCAGGAGGGCTATGGCAAATCTGAATTTCGAACAACCACCTCGCAGCATAGCTACCGCAAGCCTATCATCACGTGGGGCTGGTGGTGGGGGCTTAAGCTCATCCACCTTAGTGGGTCATGTCACACCAACATCGGGCATGTTCTCTGGTTCATCCGCAAGTACCTCGAGTACAGCGAACTCGTCGATCGTTGGAGCGAGCATTTATCCGGGAACAGGAGCTGGAACACAATCCAGTGGACATCAGCAGCAGTTGTCGCCTATGGGAAGCAGAGGACTCTTTGGACAGAGGGCTTTTGCTGACAGGCGTACCATGCCTGCACTTGGGTTAGTTCGACCCTCGGCTATGCTACTAGTGTTACCGCGAGAGATAATCGAGAGAAAGTTTACAAAATAAGTGCACTTTTTCTAAAATTTACAGTTTAACTGAGTCCTTCGTTAAAGATGTTCTACATCACATATTGAGGAAAAAAATGATCAGGAAGAATATAACTTTTGCTGTTTGGATTATTGCTTATTGACTCTCAAAGTTTGACTGCTGTCATGGCATGTTTTGACATTATTTCTACGTTTTTGTGAACATCAACAAAGATTCAGATACAAGGCACAAAAACGAGGGTATGATGGTCAAACGCTACGAATCGGTAAACAATAGTGCAATTTAATAATTTGATATTTTTATCTGAGCATCAGATTGATAATTTGTGAGAATTCTAAAAATTAGAAAAAAATGAAGATGGATTAGAAAATTCGTAGAGATGGTCGCACAAGTCTGACGGAAAATTTAGCAAATATTCTAAAAATTCTTTGTTATTCTAGAAAAATGTGGCGATAAAGCATATTTTCTATCGAAAACTTATAGTGCTCAAAAAGAAGGATGAAACTCGTCGTCTTAACAATTGCTTAATTGCTCAACAATTCTTTGACGATTCAGTGAAAAATCATATTTTTGGAAAAAATGCACTTCTAATTTATCAATTCATGAAAGAAGTAATAAAAGGAAGAATTTTATTGACAAAATCGCTGGAACATAATGTGAACAAAAATTTTAGAAATTGTGTTTTGCAACGAGTGGATGCAAGGGTCAGACACCTGCTCAACTTTTTTGACTCTCAAGATGAAACTTGACTTTTGTTCTGTCTTAAGATTCGTAAATGCTATCAATTCGTGTCTTATGTCCCATTTTCACTGCGTTGAATATAACATTTAGTTCTCAGAAATTTATAACCATTGGATGGATAAAATTTTCGCTTAAATTATTGCAGATCAATACCTTGGAAGAAATATCGGATCAAATTCATTCTCTTGGTTTTCTCTTTATGCAACCCTACATGCTATCGCCCACGTATAGTTTCAAACTGCCATTTTTATTGTATTTTCATTTCATTTTTTTAGTGTTTTAAGATTTTCATGCTGTCAACATATCTGGGGATTATTCATTTGCTGGTTATCACGGCTCATGCATGCATTTTGTTATTATTCGTGCCTGTTTGTATTTGTTGAGGCTACACACGTGTTTCGTGCTTTTGTTTTGATGGTCTGTTCTATTTTGCTGGTGAGGGGAACGAGGAGTGAAGAGTTTTGGGACGTGGGGTATCGATTTACTTGATGTCATTTAGGAAATTGTTCAGGATTTCGATGAATAAGATTTGGAAAATCATTTGGATTGAACTCGGGGGAGAAAGATGGCAGAAAGGTATTTGCGTTCTAACAACTATTGTGTAGATTATTTTAATTTCAAGAAAACCATTATTAAATTGCCGAATTTAGTGATAATTCGGGGAAATCACGATTTTTATTTTTCTAAACAATGTGGAATTTGTGACATTGTGAAATTCGGTGACGATTGAAGGGAAAGACATATTGAATTATCAAATTTCGTTATGAAGAAACATCTCACCGATTCGGCAATTTCATGTATAATTACCACGTCAAGTGTTCGATTCAGCCTAATTAATTTCCTCGTTTCGACTCATCAAACTATGTAAATACATTTACTCATATTTGCCTATGGGGAAGAGGGGCTGTGAACTGGGTCCACCGTGATTAATTGGGGCTGTTTTGGTGAATTTGCAGGAACTCTAATCCAATGGGTAGTATGGGAAGTTTTGGAATACCTCAAAGTCGGAGTTACGGATCTCAAGGGGCGATCAACAATTTCCATTCTGTGTTCGGTAGCGGCGGCGGTGGAGATACGAGTACTCCTCCATTGTTGGATCTCTCAGAATTTCCATCATTAACGAATAGGGGACAAGGTGATTCTATGCCACAGCCCAGCCCCATGCCAGGAAAGCAAGCTTATGGTTAGCTTAATTCAAGGACATAATGATTGTTTTTCCTCATTCACATTTTGTCCTGAATTATCGTTAAGGATGTTATGATAATGATGGATTTTTTTTCTTTTATTTTGATTGCAGTTGGTATGGTAAAGCAGCCTACGTCTGAATCCAGTGAATTTACCATGAGTTCGGAAGACTTTCCAGCGTTACCGGGCACCCAGAGTAGGGATGGCCCATCCCCAGGTGGTAGTGTTACGGGGGATAAGAGTATGTCCGTTGGTTTAGGGCCGGAAATTGGACAGGATGTGTTACAGAGTAACAGAGCGCCGGGCTCGGAAAAATCACAGGCCTCGAAAAGAGGAATTCAGACATCGCAAGATGGTAAATTATTATTAATTATTTCTTCACTAATGTGTTTTTTCTTTCTCAGGAGTTTGTCTTGATGAAAACAAAAAAATCACACAAAATGTCACGACATTTTAAAACTTATTCATCAAAGAACAATTACAGAAAGCATTCAATTTTATTTACACTAAACATGGTGCGATTTGTGCAGTATTCAATCGTTTCACAAACTTTAAGGACAAGTGCAGAATATTAAAATCATGAAATGAAATTAAATTGAAATTTACGTTAATTGATTTACCGTTTCTTCAGACTAAATAATAAATTTACTGTAAAAATCATCTTCTCATATGTATTATGTATATTATTCCATGATAGTGCAAAGCAATTTGTTTTCACAATATTGTTAATCGCAATATTACCATCCGAATATAAAGTAATTGATGAATGTTATTAATTCATCAGGCAAAGTGACGAATATACCGTCTAGTATGGTGAAAGACCAATTCGGTATGGTTGGACTACTGACGTTCATCAGGGCTGCCGAAACGGACCCAAATCTCGTGTCACTGGCACTTGGACAAGACTTAACAGCACTAGGACTCAATCTAAACTCACCTGAAAATCTTTACCCAAACTTCGGCGGTCCCTGGGCAGAGACGCCCTGTCGACCGCAGGACATTGACTTTCACGTACCGCCAGAGTACCTCATCAATGCGTCTATAAGGTAAATCATACTGCTGAACCTGTTCATTTCCAGTTTTGTTGTAGTACCAACCTACACGATCTCATCATATGTTTATTGCTTTCAGAGAAAAGTTGGCACCTGTAAAACTCAATCGGTACAAGGACGATCTCTTGTTTTATATGTTTTATACGAATGTTGGAGATGTGTTACAATTGGCTGCAGCAGCCGAATTGTAAGTTGATTAAAACAATTCAATTCGCTATAGAACTGATTAATCCTTTGAATATAATTAAATACAAGTTTCGAGGGATTTCATTTGAACCTGTAAAGTTCGTAATTAAAAAAACTTTAAAAAGTTTTATTAAAAACTTTCGAAGACTCGAAGCTTGTTCTTTTAAAATTTTCAATTTAAAGACATGTCAAATTCACAATTTCACATCATAAATATCAAAATAACGATTATCTTTTGGTGTTTTTTGTCTTCTGCCGCCATTTACAATTGCCCAATCAATTGTATTATTTAAAAACAATTAATAAAAAAAAATGTTATTCGTGGACAGATACAGCAGAGAGTGGCGATATCACATGGAGGAAAAGGTTTGGATTACACAAGCACCTGGACTTGGTATGGTGGAAAAGACTTCAACGTACGAGCGTGGTACTTATTACTACTTTGATGCGCAAAACTGGAGGAAGGTAGCGAAAGAGTTTCACCTGGATTACACCAAGCTGGAGAGCAGACCTCATCTTCCCACGACTTTTCATCAAACTCAGCCTTGACTACAGGTGCATTAAGAATTCCGAAAAATAATTCCCAACTGTAAAGCCTCTTTCTCACTTATTTGCCCCCAGAATAAAATCGAATTGTGTAGATCGGTTCAAGACGAGAATTTAAACTTGTTTCAGATTTGCCTGCAGATTCTTGTGCTGTATGTGAAGCTGGCCGAATCCGGCTATTGTATAAATGAACAAATTTAATAATCTTTAATAAAAACCTAAAATTCGAGGAGTAAAAACATCACTTTATTCGGTTATCCCATTCTTTGTACAAGATTGTGGTTGTTGGGGGATTTTTTTTATTGTTGAGTTCTCAGAGCTTCGGCAGCCTTCGACAGGGCAATCACAGACTCGGATGCCTTGATTACATTACACTCGATATAATTACGACTGTTGTCCTCTGTATCATTGAGGTAATATCTGTAATTCACCATAATTCCACAACTGTTCTCGGCACCTCGAGGCGAGGGATCTGCCATCCAATTTATTCGCCACATTATTGCTCCATTTCGCAGGTGGAAATTCGCTACATTATTCAGGGCATAATTCCGTCGTTTCTCTCGGTACAAATACCAGGCACAGGATCTCAACAATGGAGCCTTCAATAATTTTGCCCAGTCAGAGTTACTTGTCCACCGAGAATTGTTGAATAATTTCTTTAGATTTGATCCTAGATCTTCGGTGTTCAAGGCTATTTTCAGGGATTCTAATTCTTCCTTTGTGAACATTTTTGAAGGATCTGGAATGAAAAATTGCAAGGTGGAAAAATCATTTAGACACTGAGGAAAATTAACAAATAGAAAATTACCTTGTTTGACATTCTCCAAAAACCATACTCTGAATTTCGGAATAGGTGACATTGTTGCTAGTTTATCGATCAATGGGAATTCTCTCGTAACTTCTCTGGCCACTTCTTTAATCAGGTAATTTCCCAACTCGATTCCCTGTTTTATTCATGTCGGAATGTAAATGATTTCCTCGGGATTTGTACTTAACTCACCTTCAAGCCTTCTTGAGTGGCTGATATGGAGTAGAATATGGCTGCTTTTATTTCACACGTGTTTTCTTGGCTCGAGGGAAGTGCTGCCTTGAGTGTTATTCGTCTCTCGGCTTCCTCAATTCCTTTAACAGTCTCTGAAGTGGAGAGAACATGAGAAATCGGTATACCGAGGATATGAAGGGAAGTGGGGGTGCAAAAAAAAGGAAGTGGGAAGGTGGCTCGGAAAGGAATGTTGTTTCATATAAATGGAATTATACCTGGAATTACATCACATAATGCAGTATGGAGTACAACAAGAGGCTCTCGGGGCATCGAGGGATGAGTGAATACAAAACATCTTCGATATGGTCCCACTCGCTTCTTCAAATCCAACCAGTTTTTTATGGGATGTATCGCTTCGTAATCTGATATCTGTAGGCATTAGTTTTTAAACAAATTTAATACAAAATTGATTATTTATATTAATTATTTACGGAGATCGACAATTGAAATTTAATAAATTGCAGAATTTATAAATAGTAGAAGCTATAATATAAAATATGTGATACTATTAATATATTATTACTTTCTGAAGCATATCACAAGAACTCTGCCACGTTATTCTCTCCATATGCAAGAATCCAACACTAAACCACAGGAGCAACAAATCGTGAAGTGTCAAATTCAATTGCTGCATTGTTACCGATTTTTCTAGGTCAGTGGAATTCGATAGTAATCGCTGAAATCCTATGGCCAATTATTTATGATCACGCATTTATTGAGTTGAATATTGATTGTCGTTGTTCCGTACCAAAACATCTGTGCGAAGATCAACGAGGAATTTCACTCCTTCCTCTAGCCTTCCCATCAGAATAAACAGCCATTGATATTGTGGAGTCAAAGCATTCTTCAAGACCCTTTCTTTTAGAAGCAATTGCCGTTGATTGTCACCCTATTATTGTATCGTTATTACATTAGATGAAAATGAACTTTTGATGAAATCGTATTTGAAGTGATTAAGGTACCATTAAAAAATTCTTGATAAAATTTGTATTTCCATTCAAAGAACATTTTTTTCATTTTATGATATTGCTAGACTAAGCTCAATTAATAAATCTATTCTGCAGGTATTACGTTTGAAAATCGAAGACAATAGTATTTATTTTATTGCCGATTTCCCTGTCCAATTAATAATTGAAACATATTTTTCTCAATAATGGAAACAAATAAATAGCTCCTTAAAAATTGAAACTGTGGAATCAATTTAGCAAAATTCCCGATGCAAAAATATATTTTTTAAATTTTTTAACTATAAAACCTCAATTTTCAATAATTTGTCAGCCATTCCACATATTTTTCTATGATCCAGTGAATATTGCAGTGCAAGAGTCCACAAAAAATTCTGTTTGTCTTCTGGTGAATAGTTTTTATAAGTGCAACAGAGGATTCGCACTTTGTTCTGCAAAATAAAATATCTTGTAAACATCATTTGTTCAGGATCGAATAACCTCCAGGTCTAACCTCCACGATCCAATTGCTGATATTCGTATCCTTAAATTTGAAGATCTCGTCGAGATCATCGGAGATATTAAAAGCAGACGAAAATCCTCTGGTCACTGGCCGGCTCGAAGTCGTATTTGAATGAACCTCCTTCAGGATGTGGTACAATCCACTAGATCTGCTTAGCAACAGTCGACTCCGCCCACTCTTAGATCTCAGTCCTATACACATTGTTCTTAAAAACATTTTTGAGCAGTAAAAAAATAGTGGAGCATGAAAAAACAAAATTTGTTAGGCTCTGGACAATAAACTTGTTGTGCTTGCTGTGACACTGCGGAATGACACATTTCCGGTGGGCCAAGGACACCGACAGTAGTGCTCATGCGCAGCTGATGAGCGGTAAAATCAGAAAAAAAAATGGTAAAAATATCTGGCAATTCTATGGAATTCCGTTAAATTGTAATGGATTTATGTGAAGATATCCGTTTCCAATTGCAATTTTTTTGTGATTATGTTTTAATAAAAAAATCAAAAGAAAATTATTGCTCAGACAAAATGAGTAACATTTCATTTTTCTATTCATTTTTGGCAGTAATTCCTCGTTTAAATAAATATAAACCACAGCTAAATTTTATTTCTTAATAACATAGAAATTTTTTCAATGAAATAGGTGAAAATAAAATAAAAATGAACTAGACTTTTGTAGAATCTTAACAAAAAAAAAACCCGAGTGACATAAGTTGCATAAAAAAAACGAGTTTTATTGATTTTTATACGAAAATAATTTACTTCAATTGGAAAAAAATTTAAAACAGATATTTTCCCATGGTAGGACGACCTTTATTGCATAATTAATTTACAATATAATGTCACAATATAATGCTCATTAATGTAATATTATCATCATAGTAGTTAAGTCGTAATATAATAATATATAATATATATTTTTATGTCAATATCTTGAATATACCTCGTATTACTTAATACATCTTTTTTTTGTATTTTTCCACTTTTTCGTCTTATTTATCCTTACTCTTAATTATAATTTTTCTTACCACTTATTGTGTTTATAATATATCATCAGGATGGTATAAATAATATTGTATTTCATAAAAGCACTTCTTGTTGCTTATAATATTATCGTTTTTTTCATTCTTTTATTCCTCTATTCGTAGTTCATTTTACATCAAAACCAATCAATAGTTCATTTTATCGTCCAATTTCTTTTAAAATTTTTTAGTTATTCATTATTAATTACTAATTTTGTTCAGTTCGAATTTCTCCTTGACCTCAATAATTTTTTTTTTGCGAATACTCTTTTTGGTTTAGTATTTATACTATCCTCCGGGTGATAGCATTCTCTACGTATATGGATTTACAATGCATCGTCAATATCCGATTGGATATTGGTATTTCTCACTGCAACAGTAGATTATTCGAGGTGCATTCTTGTTTATTTATCCTATTATTAACCTGCCGCCTTATTTTATCTTGTTTACGCTAGCTGCATCATCGATTGCTCCTCAATGAAAAATAAAAATAGAAATGTTAGTGCATTAATATGAACAGATTATCAATCGTCCATTAACTCCTCTCGAAACTCCTCCGAAAAATAATTCCCCTTCAGTAGTTTCAGTAATTACTCCTTCAATCGAAACAAATAAATCAACAATCTTTACAAATTAGATGTGCAACTAGAGTAATGTATTCTTGATTCACGAACAAGCATCGACACTTTGTCATTCATCAATGATGTTTCTCTCATTTCATCTCCTGGTCCACTAGTTTTATGACGCCTTTGGAAAGGAACACACGCCTTTTCTCCTCCACAAATTATTTTCATTAACTATTTATTTCAATTATCGACGAACACCCACTGATATATGCTCTGGTGCTCGATATCATCGGTTCTTTTCCTTTAGATCTTCGTTTTCATTCGCGCTTCACTCTTTTTCTTTTCTAAATAAACCAACACGTTTGAATGCGTCACAGAAGGCGACTCAATTCTCGTTATTAATTAATTATTTTTAACGCTACGTACCCTTGCGAATCACGACGGCTTCGACAAGTCAGCCGAACACTTCGTCTCAGCCCTTCTATTTTGTTTTTTTTTTTTTTTTTGAAAATAGACTCCCTCGGGATTAAATAATTATCAAAGCCCAAGGCAAAATCCGATTTGGCTTAACACTTTCTATCATCACATTATTTATTAATTTCATTTATTCAATCATTACAATTGAATCATTAAATCCCAATCACTCATCTCTATTTATCAATAGTTTATTAGTATTACGTTTTCAGCTGTAAATTTTGTTCCTCCCTACTTATTTCGCTGGTCCGCTCGTACGTTTTAAAATCTCTCGGACAAAATTTATCATTCGAGAAATGAAATATCAACTGAAGTTTACCGATTTCTCAGTTCCTTTGGCCCTTATCCCTTGTACGAATATTTGGTATCTCCATTAATTAACATTAACTGATTCTAGGGTTTAGTTCTGTTGCTCTTTTAATTGAATCAGTTTTTAATTTATTCTCAGGAAATTTCGGAATCGACAAATGGGTTCCAATAACCCTTGGCACTCGCTTATGATTGCGTCACAGCTGCCTTCAGTGTTGCAATTATGTATTGGTTAATTATGTTTATGTCAATGGATCTTCATTCGAGCATTCAAGAACAAGAACTACTATTTTTTAATTTAATTAGTTAACTTAAGCTTTTGATTACTCTAACTGCAATCGTTTTCGTAATACCGCGTTTTGATCCTTGAACATTGAGAAAAACATTCTTTCGGAATTTCTGTCGATTAGATTGGCGGAAAAATTCGGCAAAATAGCCAGGGACTTCTCTCGAAAATTCGAAGTTTCACTGTGCGTTTTTGGCTTCATTAAAAAGTACCCAAAAAAATTGATCTACTTTAGAGAAAAATCTGAATTTTTTCTTCATGACAGGATATTTTATTGGGACGTTTTCAACAAGATTTTATCAAAACAAAATTTTCAACTAAGCTCCTTTCATTTGAAGAATCTAAAAAAATTGAAATGTAATTCTAGCGAATTCTCGAGGTTTTTAAAAATGAATTTTAACGTTCATGCGAGTTTTTGGTTCATTAAAATTTGAAATTTCAGAGGATTTGCCTTATGAAACAACAGAAATTGAAAAAAAATGCTTTCCACTGCATTCATCCTTACCCACCACCTTGGAATTATTATAGCAATAATTAAAGCCCGTTACGACGGATACCGATTAACGCGTGTCTCCAATATCTCGAGCACATTTGAAAACACCCTCCACGATGGGCATTATCCCCTCGAAAATCGTATGTGCGCGGTTCAATTAAAATTACAATAGCTATAATAATAAGTATAGGCGAGTCTTTCGATGAAGTCCGTGTGTGCACTCTGAGTGCAATTAAATTCATCATTTTCACATTTTCACAATGAATTAGCCACCTCATTCATTAAATTTTAATAATTAATTTTTGATATGATATCACCACGTCGAAACGACACAAACTGATATACGAAATTAAATAAAGTTATTTACTGACAATAAAATAAACATTCAACAACGACGGAAATATTTTCAATGGAGAATCTATCAATCTTTCACGGTATTTACTTATAATTTTACATAAATTCTGAACTATAAACCACACGAATGGCGAATGATGAGATATCATCGCCTCGAATGCACAATCGCGACGCTGTACAATATTCGAATGTGAATACAGTGTCTCGGTACTGGCACGAGTGGTACAATTGATCACAAATGACTAAAAGACAAGACGAGCGAGTGACAAATGATATTTCAACCCGTCACAAATTGTTGCCACAAATATTCTCATCACTCTCTCGTCTCCGATTGAACTATTTTATTTGTTTTTTGTCCCAAAAATTTCCTTGAGAATCACGTCAACGCCTGCGCGCCCTAAAGTACTACCATAAATAGTATTACAAAAAACAAACGAGTTGTGTTTGATCGCAGACGAAGACACATATGATTGCGTTATTATTTTTCATTGAATTCACTTGTAAATGTTGAAACGTCGTGGGAGCAGTGTCACTTGAGCCCTCGACACCAGCGGACAAGCCGACATTTCATGACTTTAGACACATAGACAATTACATAATGCATCCATTACAATTCTACATACAATATTTATTGTTAATTCACGAGTAGATGCTCTCGCATCAGTGCAATTATCGTTTTTATCTTTGGCTGCAGTGAGTGACCAGTCGTAAATTTGCTGCACCTTCACCCTTTCCTCAATTTACTACTTATCAATTAATTAAATTCATTCAATTATTATTAATAACTAGTTCACTACTGACACGAAACATGAATGATCTACTCATTCGCCATTACATCCCACCTCAATGGCCATCCACTATTCGTCAAAGAATTCAAAAAATGTTTCTGCTAAAAATTTTCCTCTCATCAAATCAAAATTCCCCATTCGTCAGCTAAAACTCCTAATATCTTCCGACATCCATTATCTTCTGAATTAATAAATTATTAATTACACGATAGTTTATACGTATTTCGAAAAAAGTCACAGACATTATTTTATTAATTTTCATTTCATTTGTATGAAGTATTCTCGGGTGATTCATTAAATCATCAACACGAGAGCGTTGTCTCAAATGCTTTACAGCCTCACCCCTCAAAAATATATATTCATCATTTTATATGTATCCTATTTTTTTGTATTTTCCCCTTAATCTATCGTTTATTAATAAATAATATATACGTCGTATATTCATATAATAATATATATGTGTCCGTTATGTGGCTTATAATCTATTGAATGATGTATGCAAGTATACTTACACTTTTATGTTAATTGTTAATCCATATGTATCTGTGCAATGTTATGTATATTCATCAATTAATGAACTCTCATTACGATAAGTATTCGTCGAAAGAGATGATCGACTGTTTCCAAACGTTCATATCATTATTTACAATGGACTCTTTTCTCCGATGGTCACTACGATTGCCGCTACCGGTCCGGCAACCTCAATTGTTCTCAGAATATAATTGTCAAATGATAAACCTGTCTTGGATGAAAATAAAATCAAAACAACAAATCAATAAATCAAAGAAACGAAAGGATTCTATGGCACCTACTTTCTCTTCCATTTTTCATCTTTTTTTTTTTATTTATTTCATAATATAATATAATAATAATAATAATAATAATAATAATAATAATAATAATAATAATAATAATAATAATAATTCATAATAATGTATTAGCAATAATAGAGCAATAATAATAATAATGAAATAGGTATCATTACACTACTTAGGTACAGCTGCTTGATACTCTTGTTTTTTTTTTCTTTCTTTCTTTTTAGGAGGAAATTAAGGAAAATAAAGAGATTTTGGTGAAGAGTGACTTCCGGTCGCGAGGACATTTGCTCTTTGCGATTTTTGTTTTTTTTTTTTTTTCGTTGTGGATTATTAATGAATTCTCCCTGCTGTCAAGTTGGTCGTAATTTTGCACGATTTTGGACTTTAGTATGGCCAAAAACGGATCCTCACAAACGGATGAACTCTTTGATTTGTAAAATAATAGAACAAAAATTGCGCAGACACAACTGTATGCAGTTTTTGTTAGTCTGTAGTGTTTCAGTGTAAGTGTGATAATGTTTTTTTTCTTGTAATTGGAAATAATTATGAATGTACATGAGTGCGACACGATCATCATTCGACTCGAAAAAAAGCATTCTCAAATTAACGGGATAAATCATTGGGATAGAAAATACAATGCTCACTTACGCTGAATAATAATTGTTAATGATATACTGATATTTTTTGAGATTATCAATGCTCGCTGCATTTTTGGACTTTCTTTGTCTTGAATTGTTTTCATTTTTTCCCCCTTTCAATTGGTGATTCACGTCTGCGTTGACGTACTGTCGCTGTCAAAATCACGTTTTCATCGGTTTTTAATTATATTAAATTTTCCATTCAATTTCAACGCCACAATTGACCGATCGATAAACGCCAATTCTCATAATTTTTAAAGTCAGCTAGACGTAACAATTACGTACGAATTACAATATGTCTATGATAAGTATATTAAGGCCATGTTTTGAAGTGTTCTGGAGAGCATTTGCGCACAATTATCGCTCATCAATGGTTTTTCAACTGTTCCACGAGGCGAAAGGTCCCCACGAAAAATGAGGAAAAATGATCAACGATTATGAGCACGTCTAAACTAACAGGAAAGGGGCATTGAGATCCCAATTATCGAGTTTTCAAAAATGATAATGTATTTTCAGTTGTGACCCGATTAATTGAGTGATAACCCACGCGACAAATTGTACAGCCTAAAGAGAGTTTTATTTTCTTTAGAAGCTAGAGATATCATTAATCCTACGATTGCACGAGAAATTGGTGTTCCACCGAAAGGCGAGTGGGTGTTTTGATAATAAGAGAATTTTTTTCAATCTGTAATGATGTGCTCTTCCTACCAAGCCATGATATGACGAATAGAAAACAAAATGAAACATTAATAAGCATACGGAAACGAGTCCTCCCAAGCCTCTGTAGTCCCCCACCTCCTCTTAATCACCCACTGTTACCCATCAAGTAAATAAAAATATATATATATATGTATATATATTCTCGTTAGCTATGTATGCTCTTAACCGTTCGCTTTAAGTTATTTGCATTGACTCGAGTGAAACAACCACAACATATTCCATAACTCATCCTCCCCGGGATCATTCATACTCAGTATCCCTCTCTCATCCTTAATATCAGTTCTATGGCTTACAAAAGAACAGTCTTAAATTTAAGGTCCTCCGAGTTTAATGAGCATTTGGCGAGCGCGCGGGTATTGACCAGTTTAAACTAAGTTGAGACGTGTCAAGTGAACTTTAATAAATGAAAAAGTCAACGACGATCAATTCAACATTAATTAATTAAAGAATTTTTCGTGGAGTTAAAAAATTATCAGCGGAAGAGGTGCCAGCGGGGAACAGTTGAAAATTGTAATTGCCCCTGAACGAATTCCGATAACAGTTCTCTGGAACGTATTCAGTTAAAATTCATCGATATTTGGCGGGGTGAGGGGGGGGGGGGGGGGGGGGGGGGGGGGGGGGGGGGGGGGGGGGGGGGGGGGGTGGGGGGGGTGGTGGTGGTGGTGGTGGTGGTGGTAGAGCAAAATTGGAACATCGGACATTTTAAAAAAATTTTAACAATTCATCGATGGTACTCATTCTGTTTTACCAAGCACTGAGTGACTTTTAGACAATAGAAACAAAATATCCAGTGTCCATTTTGCCCCCTCTCGACCTCTGTCTCCCAGCTCAAATTGGCATCGCGAGTTCTCGTCGCTTTAAAAATTGTCCATAATTACTTCTAAGACACGCGCTATATTTATGCGACGATATTCATGCTCTGCACACGTTCATTAATCAATTAACTTAGATTAAATTGTTGATATAGTAAAACAGTACGTGCATGGATGTATGTGGCATCGATTCATTAATTTTAGTTTATTCGTTTTTGAATTTTCACGTAGTCATTGTATATCGTCCATGTACGCACGTATTTACCATTACTCAGCGCAAATTTTAACTTCTAAGTCGTTCAAAAATCTAGTTAACTACAAACGAGAAATAGCCTAGTGCTCACAACACAGTTCACATAAAGACTCCATATTCAGAGTGTTTTTTTTTATTATTCATTAAACTTAGGAGATACTTTACTTTTTTGTTGTTTAATCATCGTTAATACTCGCGTTTATTTAATTGGCATTATATTATACTCACAGTAATAATATTCAATAATTAATTGTTCAATATATCATCGGTTAAATATATTTTTTATATTATCGTTATTTTTTTTTGTATAAATAAATTCATTTTTGTCACTTTTATTATATGTATGTCATATAACTGGGTTTCATTTTTTTGTTTCATTAGCGTCGTTTTTTCTCGTTTTCTCGTCTCATTGTTTTAGTTGAATCGATTTTACGTGCTGACAGAGGGGGAGGGGCCCATAAAATTACGCGTTCCATTATTATTTTTTTTTTAAGAGTTAATTGGTAATTTTGCTCGCCCATTATTAATCCCCCGTTTAGGTAATTTTATTTAAAGAATTATTGTAACAACAGCGTCCCACAGTATCTTACAGTAAGATACATAGTCCTCCGAACGAGCTGTCTCACTTTTGATTAATGTTAAGATGTTGTCGGGGAATGGGGAAAATCAGTGGAAAGAAGAGAATTTTCATTCTGGGAATGGGAGGAGGGCCTTCGGATCGCCTGTCGGAGGGACTCGGTTGAATTCATTACTCTTCAGGAATATTAATGGGTTGGGGACACTTGATGTAAGGGCACTTGTTCATATACTAATCTAATTAATCATTTATCATCACCCACGGAGTCTCATTTTTTTTTTCCTTTTGGCTCACATCATCGGGAATTTATTTTTAGTTAATTTAAATATCTTTTGCTTTCTCTTAGGACTAGATTCAGGCGTGCCATGCGTTTGGCTCCTTTCGTTAATCGATCCGAACGACAGGAAAAGCTAATCAGTTTTATTTATTTAATTTTTTTTTTCTTTTGGAAGAGGCTAATCTCGCGGATTTTGCTTTAGTTCTTCTTTCATCAGAGAAATAATGTTTTTTCCTTGTCTTTTCATGGGTTTCAACGCACTGATTCACCGCTGATTAGAAGAATTACAGACTATCGTGTATTAGGCACTGAAACATGGAATTTACGAAGAGTTATCGTAGCGTATCTTTTGGTTTTTCCATTCCTCTCCTCCCCTCTGGACTCAGTGGTGCACGACGATTTTATTGTTCAATTTTGGGATTTATTTTTTTATTTTTTGGTAATTGTGTGCATTACTGGCCGGATTTAACCCGGAGATAAGTGGTACTTTCATTTGATCCTTCAGGATCTTCGGGCTGTGAATTTTCGAGGTCTTTTGGAAGATTTTTGATAAAATTCCATCTGTTAATTTCATTAGTTGGTCGTGAATTGTGGAATTCACGGGGAATCCGTCACCCAATTTCATTCGCGCAAGAATAAATAAAGCTAATTTGACACGTGAAATTGATTGGAGAAAAAAATATTCAACCACAGCGAGACACAACAATTATCCCAGATGTGTGAAGAAATTTAATTGAATTTAACAGTTTCACTGGAGAATTTTTATGCTCAAAGATTTTCATAGAAAAATCCATATTTATAAATTTCATTCCCCGAATTCGTGCAGATTGTTTTGTAGATTTGCCATAGAAATTCAATAGAATGTCTCTTCAACACCGCTACCTGTATTCAACTATTTTCATATCTATAATATTAAATTGCGCAAAAAATATTGGAAAAATAAATCGACATGAAAAAATTCAATGAAATAACATTAATTCACTTTCCGAGATATTTTGGAAGATTTTAATTCCAGCATGGATTGAATTCTTTTGGTCTTGAATTATGAAATTTCGAAAAATAAATCTAATTTGACACGTAAAATCACTACTTGGAGAAACCAATGTTGAACCTCAGCGAGATATAACAATTACCCCAACGTCAAACAGCCGAAAGAATAATTGATAAAAGAAATCTACGTGGAAAATCAATGTAATCACATTAATCCATTAGTTAACGAATAAAAACGTCCCATAATAGTACGATTGGCAACACAATTAAGCGTATATCAATTGAGTTTTACCGTTTCACCTCAAATTCATTTTTAATAATACAATTTAAACCTTATTTTATTTGTGCTTCATTGTGTCCGAAATTGGACTCTAATTAATGGAAGAGTCCATTTTTCATTCTGTTAATCAATAAATTATTTTCGTCTCATCGCGAGTAACGGAATTTATTCTGTCTCATTGACCTATTACGAGAGCTAAATCTAGGAGCCTTTTGGACATTCAATTAATATGATTCGTTCTGCCATTTACACCATTATACGATTCTCGAAGTCCCTAAAAGACAGCGGAAAAATGAAAAAAAAAAATAATAATGCGGATAAAACGCAAGTCCTCGAAACGCTGGGGATAGTCGCGCTCGGTTGGGCTTGTTTTCATTACGATAAGTAGCAGTATTAGATATTTCATATACATATATTTTATATATCATTAATTAAATATAATTACTTTTTAGATTCGTTAATGTCGGTTTACAATCGCTTATCCCTACCTAATGGGGATTTCAGGCGAACTGTGTAAGTTCTACTATTTTCCCTCCCTTCATTTCTCTTCTATATTTATGACGTTGAAGAATATATTTATTACGTCGATTGACACTGAAAGCAAGCGAGAGTAGAGTGAAATAAAATAAATGGCCCGTAGAGATCGAACGGCAATTGCGTCTGCATTTTTTTTTCAATTATTTTTATTTCTTTTCTCAGTTTATTCTAGGATAACAGGGACGACATTTAAGTAGTAAGCCCACTGTAATTACCACGCGTTCATGAAAGATCCTCCGCGTTAGAATATACTCTAAAAATATGTTCTTATTGATATTTTTTTTTTCAAGTTACATTGATCCCTCGTAGGCATTTTTTAAATTATTTTTGCTTTATTTTTTGGCTTCAAATGAGCAGTGATGAGAAGGATTATGCGACGACATCCCCTTTACTTCCTGTTCTCTCTCTCTCTCTTTCTCTTTCTCTTGTATGTCAATTTTTCTGCCCCCTTCGTTCTCCTTAAATCTTGACAATCTATCGAAACATTGAGTTTGCAAATTGAAAAATCAATTTATTCGTCGTTCTAGAATTTTTGATAAATACGTACTGATACGTACAGACATATTGTGGATCAAACGATTGTTGATACATGTTGATACGTCAATTTGAGATGTGTAGAGACAAATTGATCTTTCAATTCCTTCGGCTGAGCGTCGCTAGTATAACTGAGACTTATTATCATGTCGCACGCTCATTACCTCACACTTTAATAATTTTCTTTCTCCTTTTAACTGTCAAACGTTACCGCTCGACTGGAATGAACACGCTTCGCCCCTTGGAAATGCACCAAACGGCGTAATTATCCTCATTAAACCTTTTTTTTCTGAATACTATTAACGGACGTAAGTGTAGAGTAGGGGAATTTTGAACAACAAAATTTTTCATTTCGCTTCTCAAATATACTCCAAATTGATTAAATAAGTTACCTAAAAATTCTAGACCCTCAACGTTAACTTTAAAACACTCCCCTAAAAGTGTTTTTTTTTTTCAACTATAACAGGACTTTTTATAAGGACCGGAAAATTGATCGTTTTTTCACGATATGTTGATTGAAAATTCAATAACTGGAGAAAAATATTCAGTTAGGGAGACAGGTCATTCTAGAATTATCGGAAAATGGAGGCTTTGTTGTTTTAAATGGTCCCTTAGGACCTCAAAAATGATATTTCAACAGATTATGACCGGGGAAAATTCCTAAATACTCGATCATTAAAGTTTTATTCTTCAGGTTGTCAATGATATGTACAATAAACCCCAGATCCTGTAATGCCAATTTATTTCATAATTTTCCTAGAAACAAAAAACATCTTAAAAAAGCAACTTTTTCCGCCTCTAAAGTGGCCTAATCTATTTTTTTAGAAAACGAAAAAGAGAATTTTGTCGAGTAGTAGTGACTCGAAAAGAATAACTTTCATTTTTTCATCAACACTTATTGTGCTTATGGAGAAAATGCTCTCGGGGGCATTTTAATATTGACATTGAGGTTTGAATTTTAGGGATTTTTGTTTATTTATTCTGAGCATATTCGAGAGACAGACCGAGAAACTTTGTCCACAAAGCCCGCTCCAGGATAGAGCCTGGCTGTTGGGGGAGGGGGGGGGGGGGGGGGGGGGGTTAGTAAAAAGGAAATTTTTGTTTTTGGGAAGAACATGAAAAGGGATGGTCTCCGGGGGTAAAAAAAGAAAAAGAGATAGTCTCCGAGGGTAAATAAAGCAAATGTGTCTGTGTATGTGTTGTGTATGCATTAGTTGCATTCGCACGATAGATGAACACTTGAATTCTCCTCATTACATTATTCATCTCCAATGAATTGTGATAGATTAATCTGCAACAGGTTTCCATCAAATCTTTCTCACGTTATAATTTATTTATAAATTGTATCATTAGTGTTTTTTTTTGCCTTTTTAGTTTTTCATGCTTATTATTACCGATATTAAATTGTCACATTTCTTCTTGTCTATAAATAAATACCCTTACATGTGTGTTCATTATACTTAATGTCTAATATGCATGCGCATCCACACTTATCTCTCTCTCTCTCTCTCTCTCTCTCGCTCTCTTTACATTTTCATCATTTTTTACGTCGATTTCATATATATTTTCTTCTTCTGTGTAATTACGTCGTATCTCACACGTCTAATACTTAATTTGAACTGAATCAATCGGCCGTCGATCATAGAACTAATTAATAACGAAAAAAAAAAAAAATAGAAAAAAATTCAATGACATTCTGTAATCTTTCCTTTGTAAGTGACAACCGTTTAATCCGACTAGTCGACGTACCCTAATGCAAGGCCCGCAGTTATTTCTCTCAATTAATGTGGCACAAAATTATTGATTCCATCGAAACCATTGAATCACACACAGCAGAATAAAATCCTGGAATATTCTTCAGTCGATTCTGCGATTGATAAAAATGAGAGGCTTCTTACGTTATCATCATTGTGAGTTTATACTGACGACAGATTACTCCACTTCGAGTGATTATGCTCCTCCTCCCATTTTCTCTCTTTTTTATTAATCGCAGAATGCAGTGTGCCTTATTGAACGCCTGCCTTAGAAAAAAAATATAATGGAATTGAAAAAAGAAAAACAAGTCCTATAATTGAACAGCCTCGACGAGGAAAAAACTTTCGAGGTAGATTCGAATGAATACTCGCTTTCGGAGAAACGCTCTATTTTGTTTTTTTTCTTCTTTTCATTGTTTCTTCTCGTGTTTATTCATTTAGTAATTGCCTTTATCACGAATTTGTAAACCACGATGCAAATCGACGAATCGTTGATCGAGTAAAATACGAGATCCCTTTCTGTTTTTTTTTTTGCTTCCTCAAACCCACATTTGTAACAATCATTTGCGTTTTTAATATTAAATAAATCGAATGATTACAACGAAAAACAATAATAATTAATGGATGATAAAGATTGAAAAAAAAAACATTATTGAGATACAGATAAGGCTTTTTTTGTTTTTTTTACGAGTATATTACAAATACGTTCTCACCGTAAATTCAGTTATTTAAATATCGTTTCGAGTAGTAGATTGTTGATATAACAATTAACGATAATCATAGTGGTATGCAACAATAAATTGATAGGATTCATCATCTCTAATTCAACAATTGTCTTGAATTCCCAGATAGGAGAGGACAATGGCTACAGCGACAGTTGTGACAGCGATTACAAGTGATGATTTAGACTTAAATGAAAAATAGTGCCACTATTTGTCAATAATGGAACTGCTACATTTACTTTTGATATAGTTTTCACTAATTTAATCAATCATTGTCCCTTTCACTCGCTTCATCCTCGAGCTGTGAAATAAGTGCGGTTTGGGGGGGATTTTTACTCATTTGTTAACTATATATTATAAGGTAGGATTTAATCGATGAATTTAGCACTCTCAGAAGCTCACAGATGCTAAAACGATGGATCGTCAATAAGATCACAGATTGATACTGGCGTTAATAGTGAATGTTAACGCGAACCGACCCGCCCTGCATTTATGATTCATTGGTTGTGACTTTTTTTGCTTTTATCTAGGCTTAATGCAGAGCTTCAGAGATTAAATTATAGTGAACAATACAACTAGGAACGAAGCGCAATCCGCGTGCCGTGGGGAACCGTATGCAGTGATTAATGGGGTTTTTCTTAACAATTTTGTTACTAGATTTTCATTAATTTCCTTCACAATGCTCGACTAGTCCGACTCCACAACGACAGCTTACGGAATTGAGAAAATTGGTGAAAATTTGAGTGTCACTGACACCTCAATTCTCAATTTTTTTTTTTCATTTCAGGTACGAGACTTAAGGGCCGATTCGACAATAGTCACATCTTTTACTTGACTCTTTCTCACATTTTCGAATAAATTAAGGAGGAAATTATCGAGACGAGTAACTAGTACAGCCCTTCTGGGATTAATCACTCAGAAATAAACTTAAATTCAAGAATATCAAGTGCCAATTGTGACGTTGATGGTTACTTTTTCTCATTACTTAATTATAAACTAAATGCATTTTTGTTTTAGTGAGCAGATTTATATTTGGCCGAAACAATTGATTACAAAATAAAATGTTATTTCATCTGGGCTTTCATTTTCTTTTCGTTATCCTCATTTTTGTGCAGTTAAAAATCTTTTTGCGCGCCTCGCGTCGATCTATCCAGACACATTTATTTGATCTTGACAATAAATCGATTTTCAATGCGTTGAAAAAGCGGTGGGGAAGTTATTCAGCGAATGAATTAAATAATCAAAAAAAAAAAAATTAAGAGTCAACAAGAAGGAGAAAAATAAAATAATGATTTGTGACTTTGTAAAGTGTCTTCGAAAGAGGTCAATAATGGCGACGTCGGATTTCTCCAACTGCTAATTAATTTTCTTCAAACGTAACGCTACACAATAATAATAAAAAAAAAATTGTTAAAACCAAAATAGAAAAAAAAAAACCCTTACGAACTAAAATGGCATAGAAAATCAGATCCTACAGACTATTAAAGGCGACACTAGAGAAATTCGCCGGAAGAAATACCCGGTACACCAGAAAAAAATATAATATAATAATTTATAATTAATAATAGTAATAATATAAGACACTCGTTTCGTCTCAACCCAAAAAACCTACAATCGGAGATAAAGAGCAACAAAAAATATATATAGACTGAGGAAATAAATGTGGGAGGGAAACCGCAATATTCATCTTTGAGCCACGACAATGATACTTCCTTAATGTATAACAAATGTCAACCGTTCACACACTCACGCCTCATCACTCCCACGAAAACCTGATCACATACTCGCACCTTTCGAACATTTTTTTGCGTTTTTCTTTCATTTTTTTAATTTTTTTTTGTTTTTCCTTATGATTTACTTCATTTTCTCCCACACATGGAGACGCAACGGTCCTCGTACGATGATTACTAGAATTACTTGATGTTTTTTTTTGTATTTTTTTATGAATTTTTTCCCCTAAAATTACGCGCAAACGTCAACTATATCCTTAGAACAACGTCTCTCGTCGGACAAGACACGAGAATATCACATTGCAGGTGTTTTTTCCTTATAGTAATCCTAATGTACTAGAAAATAATCGTTCTACTCTCGGGATTGTTTGAAGAAAAAAATAAATAAAACGTAGAACCCGTCCGACCCGATCGAGGCTCTCGAGTTCAATCGCTCTCTACTATTATTTAAAATGTAATTATTCATTGAAGATTGTATGGGCCTCACGTGTCAGTGTCAACTCCAATGAGAATAAAAATTCCTGGTATTATTATTATTCTTTTTTTTTTGGTATCGAGATGGAAATGAGAGACTCGCCCGGAGTAATGAGTGATCGTAAATCGCTCTTTCTCGAGATCAACAACAAACGTTATTTCCAAAGTAAAAATGAACAAACGTTCTCTAACATTAAAATATCTTTTTGTCATGATTGTATCCGCATCGTTGTTGAGAATTGTTTTTTGCGGCTCCACAGGAGGGGCTGGAGCAGGGGGGGGGGGGGGGGGGGGGACGGGCGCGTTATTTATTTTTAACTTTCTCAAAAATACATAAAAAGCTCAGTACTGTAATACTAGGAGCAAAAATAAAATCGAGGTAAATGTGAGAAAGAGAGAGATAGAAAGAAGAAAAAGAAGAAGAAGAAGAGAGAGAGAGAGAGAGAGAGAGAGAGAGAGAGAGCAAGCAAACATCAATAACAGGAAAGACATTGATCCTTAAAGATTAATGGACGAGCAGCAAAGGTTGTGCGATGAATTCGATGCACTTCAATTATCATTATTATCGTTTCAACTTTCTTCAATGAACAGGGATTATCATCGAGGGAGAAAGAGCGATGATGACGTGATCGTTTGCTCCAACGAGTTAAGTCTTCGAATTCCTCAACTCTTATTATTTTGCATTGGAATTTTCTCGGGGAGAATTAATTAAAAACAAACAAACACTGTGGACCACATAGTTCTCTAATTATCCTCTCCCCGAAACTATCGATAATCGTTTAAACAATATGTAATGTACGGTAGGCTAATAGCTCTTCATAAATATATATACTTACATATATATTATTGAAAATCGTGAATTATCTTTCTCCCTACTGGTACTAAAATTATATTTTATATATTTATTCATTATATTAATGTGTATCTATCAAGGGGGGACCGCGTGCGCATCAGAACGCAATAAGTTACATCTAAGTTATTGTATTATTTTTTTTTCCTTATTTTCTTTTTTTTTCAAATTCCGCTTATGCGCCGTTACTCCCCCGGGGTGATATACAAAGGCTTTTACCCTCCACCCATCGTCTTCCCATAGTCTCATTACTCTAATTATGACATCCCCAATGGTATCCCGTTACTCGAAATGTCCGCAATGATTCGCAAAAAGAGACCCTAAGTTTTTTTTTGTTTATCTAAATTCAATATTATCACAAGAAATAATCTTTCTACAGCTGAGAAAGAGTTCACTTAAACTTCATTTCTTTGATTCGGTTCGATATATTACATTGGCCACACGTTTTAATTTTCACGTGATGGCGGAATACTTGGATAAACGAAATGTAGGAATTTATTCACATCAATCCGGGTTTTTACTTAGTAATTATCTCTCTTTCTGTTTATCGTTCTCTCTCTTTCTCATTCTTTTAATCAATTACAATCATTAATATCTCCAACCCGGAAATTTTCTACGAACACAATAATCATCTCTTGCATCATTAATCCGATAGCCGATAAATTAAATAAGAAAAGAAAAAAAAATTAATTATTGTTAAAATTCACGACAGCCCGAAGTTAAATGCCAAGTACGAGGAACAATTCTGACTAATAAATTCAGAGTCATTTATTGTTCGTCCATCAGTGATTCTAATTCCGATATAATTCAATAATAAAACATTTTACCCGTCATTTTCACGCGCTCCGACCGGGCAACTATACGTATCATACCTTAAATACCGGTTAAAACGCTTATTCCTTCGATAAATCCTTAAGTCTACGTCCGTTGAATACCAGAATCATTAACTTTGAATATTGAATATTTTTCACCTCCGTCGTATTAACAAAATGGGGGAAAAAAAAACTTTGAAAACAAGAAAATTGCTATTAAAAATGATTACGTGCCGATGGGGCCCTAGAAATTAGTACGCTCTTTTAGACTCTCCACAGAATCATCCACTCGACCTATAAATTAAGTAAACCATGATTAGTAGTTTATCATTCTCCCAAATTCGTGTGCAATGTGTGTTTCCCATTATAAATTTACATATGTATATAAAGAAACCTTACTTCGACGTTGTATTGTTAGATAAGCGTGTTTTCGTGTTGTCATCATTTCCCCGCCCTAGCCCAAAAAATAATAATAATCCCACGTCATAGAATCTTTCTCCCCAGTCACTCTATCTCCAAACATCTTACAACTTGCTATTATCATGAACGTTTCTTAAAGATTATAATTCGCTTATAGTTATTCCGAGGTCTATAGTTAACTTTATACTTAAAAGTTTCTTTCCTAGCTCAGTGGGTCACTCTCTCGAAACTCTTGTAATAGTAAAAGCGATGTTAATTCTCTCGTTACGTCCGTGGCCCGTTAATTTAATCGCACTAAGTCACATCCTCACGTCAAGATTGTTTCTTCCATTTGAATCTTTCGTTTACTTCTCGCTCAGTTAATGTTGATTGTTGAGTTTAATGGTGCATTTGTCTTCGCATTTTTACTCCTCATAATCAATTGTTCTGGATTATTGCGTTCCCTGTGAAATTGAAAGAAAAAACAGAGGGGGCAATTCTTATTTGTGTTCCCTTACTCTTACTCGGTTGTCGTTTGGTTTTCAGTCCATCAGGTACCTTCGACGTTGGAAAAAAAAAAACTTACTCACGCTAACGACACATCCTCAGTCGTTCCATAGCCCTCACGAGTTTTCTTTTCTCATTCAACCTCAATTTGCCTCTTTTAAATTTTAAACAACACTTCCTCCCTTTCTATTGTCGTCTCTCTCTCTCTCTCTCTTCCTTCAATTAAAATTGTTCTTTTGTTTTCATTTTCCTTACGAGGAGACGGTCGTTAACGAGACATTTGCTGTGAAAATTGGCCCATAGGCGGCCGTTCCCCGTTTTAGTATTCGTTATCACAAGGAGGCATAACGCTAATACCGGCCAGTACTTAATGCCACCACGACTTGACTCGAATTAAAATGTGATTTTGTTTTTCTCCCCCCTTTTTTCATCTCCCTCACGCGATATCTTTACTTTATCATTAATTATTCTATTTATAATAAGTTTTGTTTTTTTTTCGTTTTTTTCGCTTTTTTTCTCCTCGTCAATCGTTTTTTTTTTTTTGTTAAACTCTACATTAATAAATGGTACAGAGACACACTGGACATTGGCACGACAGGTGGCATTTAGATTTAATATAGAATAAAATTTACGTTATTGCGATAACATTTGGTATCGTTGTGTCGTTGCCCGGCCAGCCCGTAGATAATTTTTTTTGTATTTTCCCTTTCATTTTCCGTGTTTTGCGATATTTTCCACCTTAACCCTCGGCAGGACGGCGGGCAGCGACGTCAATGCTTTATTTTTATCTTTTTCATTATTATTTTTTTTTAAGATTTCATTCTTTTGATTAGATTGGTACAGTCTAAGTTTGATACTCGCTGCAGTCTTCAAACTGTCCAGCAAAAAATGGAACACTCCCCGACACGATCAGAGACCTTTGGCCTTGGGTTTTACTTTATTTAGTTATTTTTTTTTAATTATTTGTGTACTTGTTTCGTTTCTATGCTGCAGTGATTCAGACTGAATTACGGAGTCTGATGAAAAATACGTGTTTTTAGATTTTTCTCTACTGAAATAATTGTTCTCTTCTTTTTGAAAAATTATCATCGTGTAACACATTCACTTGATTGTGCGTGAGAGTTACAAGAATTGAGGTAATGAAGTGGTTTTTTGCTTGTTTCCCTTATTTTTCGTCATAATTCCGTAATTCAACGTCGGAATCTCGATAAAAATTCTAGCTCAACGCACAGTATTATCAGTATTTGAGGTGCCACAGAGAGCTTCCGCGGGGGGTGGGGGGGGGGGGGCACGGATGAGGGGGCGTTGAGGCGGGTGGGGCGGGGGTGGGTTTTGACGTTCATGCGCTCTTGAACCCGATTCGATGGTCTCCGAGATAGCAGATCGGATTTATCAAATTACTAAACTTTATCGTATCTTTATTCGTAGCATTCTGCCTCTCAATTGAATTTAATGTTTCTTTTGTTTTTTTCTTTTTAAATTTATTCACTTGTTGATTTATCGCAGTAAGATCGTTTGGCTGTTCTTCCATTCTTTGTGACCATCACGGACACGAGAATAATTTTTGTCTCTTCGTTAAATTTATAAATTAATTTTTGTTTTGTCTTTTTTTGTTAAGTAACTCATTCCGATAATCAATCATTATTATTAACCTTAATTGACATTTTCGAGAAGACTCAATCGACATTTGTAATAATTTCAACTTTTAGCGTCAATGTGTGCTCGAATGTCGCGCTGCCACTATTAGCTTTCATTTTTCAGTGAATACCGGGGTGAATTGTTTCGATAAGTAGGCGATTATTTGCTCAGTTTATTGTATTTTTGCTTTGTCTCTATTTAACGATGACTAAACGAAAGCAGGAAAATAAATTAAGATGAAACAAGTTGCTGACGTTGACGAGCTCGAACTTTAGTTTCATTATTTTCTAACGATCGATGAAGATTGATTATATACGCTGATGGAATTCGTCAGTGCCAACTGACATTGGCTATTGTGATGAGCCGTTGGACTCGATGCCCCGTTTTTCCTCTCTACATCGACTCACCTCCCAGAAGATCTCCGGGTAAGTACGAGTTGAGGGAACTTGGTGTTGTCCTTTGTGCTTCACCGCTATCAATTCCAGTGTTGCTCCAGAGGGAGTTTGTGGTGGGTGGAGCGCCCCAGAGTTGACTGCAACTGCCGCCCCAGGTGTCGGGGGGTGGGCCTGCTTTGTTGGAGGGTCGAAGACCCCAGCCACTGCCACCGGAACTGCCTGTCTGTTGCTGACCACCGTGACTCAACTGCTGGAGGAGGGTGTGGACCTCGCTGTCTGCTGGAGACTCGGCGAATATTGTCGTGTTGCCGAGGACACAATTGTTCAAGGCTCCTTGAGCCTGCAAATGTGCAAAATAGTTTCAGAAAATATTCGGTGTGATCTCTACTTCCATAAAAAAATAAAAGTTCGTTGAATTAAAAAATAAGTTTAAGCATATTTTTTTGTCAAATAATTCATTTTTAGATGAGTGATTATAAAAAAGATATCATCAAGATAATATCTTCAAATTGTCCCAAAATTGTCTTTCAACACAATTATTCAGTTTTCTTTTTTTGTTAATTATTATTAATTATGCCACTCTCTCCGAATTAACTGGTGTATCCCAAATAAAACCAAAAATTTATTGCGTGTTGACATGGGATAAACGAAAGAATAAAATCTAATTGTTAATTCTACTGACCTTGCTAGACTCATCTCGTGAAGAGTATTTAGTAAGGGCAATTCCATGATTCAGGTACAGACGAAAATCTTGAACAGGGCCGTGCTGCATACATAGTGTTTTCAACGTCGAGCCATCAATCTGAGGTGTCAAATTCTTGAGCAACAGCCAAGTCCCACCAACGAGCCAAGCAGCATTGCTTCCACCTCCTCCACCACCGCCAGCCGATTGGAGGCCCCAGGAACTGGAAGACCGACTAACTCCACCCAGTCCACCCCAGCCATTGCTGGTATTGCCGCCTACACCTTTGCTACTGAGACCTGGTGGTGGACCCTGACGAGCTTTGTTCATTGGGGCACCCCAGAGTTCTGATGTCACTGCTGTTGGTGGTGGTGCTGAGTCTGTCCAGGTATTTTTAGAGCTGCAAAATAAAGAGTCCATTAATCCCAATTCTAGTTCATCTCCATTACTGATAAATATACCAAAGATTTATCTCTAATTTTGGATAACATGACAACTAACTGTGGTTTTCAGTTTTTCTGACATTCCTTCAATTAGTTTTATAAGTAGCACTGCCAATGTTTCAATTCATAATTTCTATGAGAATGCCAATCCAACTTTTGTTTACTCAGTACAAAATTTACGGCTAATACCAAAATAATTCAGTGCTGAGAATTCAATCTTGAAATCACGTTTTGGCAGTTCCTTTTTAACATAAATATCAGTATTTTTGTTCTCTGCTATTAGGGAAGATTGACTCACAGCTTATTTTTATTTATATCAGTAATTTGTTATTTGGATATTTATCTTATATTTATTATTATTGGGTAGAAAAAAAAAATAATAACCTTGAGAATGCGCTGGGTGTTGTCGCAGGTGGATTGAAACTCCACGTAGAGTTACTTAGACTAGGAATCGAAGTGTCAACATTTTGCGACTGAGGTGGTGGCGATGTCTTCGAGCTCGATGAGAATATGGTATCAGGATCTTTAATGGCTGCTAGTGACAATGATCTCACAACGGAGCCTGGAGTAATACTGGGATCGTCCTCAATGTTCTTCATCTGAGTGCCCTAAAAAGACCAAATATAGGCAACTACTGACACAATCCCACGAATCATCCACCTCGAGGTGCACAGACTAACGTGAGATTAACTTAAAGAGGTAATAATAGATAATATAAGTTATAAGTTATCGAGTAAACTCCAGTAAATTTCCAGTCTAAATGGCACACGTAAATGAATTTTCCAGTATATTGGAACTCATCGTCAAATTACTTTTTACGCGAAAAAGTAAAAGTCTTGCTGATGGTTGAATGACGTATGTGTTGATGTTTTATGCTGATATTTTCGTGTGCCATATGGACTTGTAATCTTATGTAAACTGGAGTGGGATTACCTTCCACGGTTTGCCAGGCTCGAACTCTGGGACTAGATCAGTGAATGCAGCACTGCCTGGCTGCCAATCCTTTCCATCAGTGGCGTCATTGTTACCAGCATCTGGCCAACCGCTGTCACCGAGTCTAGTTGACCATGTACCATCAGCCTGTCCCAGCAGTGTATTCATGTTTGGACTGCTGTGAGTGTGTGTCAGACCAATTGGTGTCTGTGGTGGTTTACTGGTAGTGCCTGGTGCACGTGAAAATTCATTTCCAGCTATGTCGCCGTCTTTGTCAAGTGACGGTAGTTTCCACTGATTCAATCGCGACTGCTGCTGGCTGACTGGTGGCTCCTTATTCATTGTCAAATCGCTAAAACTATTCTGAATAGCTGACATTGGATCATGCACTGATGTTTTGTAGTAATCAGACGATTGGGAAGGTACAGGATGTTGCTGTTGCTGCTGTGCCTGTTGTTTCATGTACGTTGCCTGCTGCACGGCTATTTGATTCTGGAGATTGGCAATTTGTTGCTTTGTTTTTGTTATCTGAACACTTATTTGGAGAACAGTCTGGCTGTTGCCCTTCAGTGAACTCTGGACCGAGTGCTGTTGGAGAAGTTGCTGGAGAACCTTGATTTGTTGGAGCAATTGATTCAGGAGAATCAGGGTGGGCGGTGCCAGGGGCTGATTCAGTATCTGCTGGTTGAGATAGCCTTCCTGAACGGCTAGTTGAATCTGCTGGACCAGCATTCGTAATTGCTGCGTACTCGGCGGATTCTGGGGTGTTCTCGATGCCTGAACAAATTTTAGTCGTTAGGTTATCAATTAATGGAGATGGAGAACTGAGGTAAAGTTATCAGTGTTCGAAGTCATTTGGTAATCGAAATAAAAAATAAAGTAGATTCTTCAGAAAATGAAAAGGAAATTGAAAAAATTCACGATCATTTTCTTCAACCGGTTATTACTTATCAAATAAAAATCAATTTCAATAAGACAAATTCCTGCAAAACTCCAAGTGATCATCAAATACTTTGAGTTCACAATATTCAGGAGACAAATGAATTTATTAATTCGAACACCAGTTGGTTCACTCAATGTGAATTATCGATTACACCAAAGAACTCCGAGGTTTATTTGCGCTATAATAACAACCATTGAAATGTGCGAAGTTTGAAGCACAGATATTTGACTACGGCATCCGCATTAATGCGAATAGCTTTCTTTTTGCGAATTTACTTATGAGACATCAACCGTTGGTACCCTAATTTTTTAAATATATTTTTTCTTGCTCATGCTGCATGAGTAGAATTCAATGGCCAAGCGTAATTGTCATGCAAACTAACGATAATGAATGGAAAATCAATTCAGGATAAAACAAACGCACAGAAACCATACACAAAAGCCAACGGAGGAATGAAAAAGAAACATTTCTGTTGATTGTTTATTTCGGCGTGAATGTGGTTCAAGCGGGAGAGAGGAAAGCAAAGAAATTTTGAAAAAACAAATAAATAAAAATATCGCTGGGACAATTTCTGCGCATATGCGTCTGCCGTTCGTCAGGTATTGTCACCTGGTTAAAGGGCGGCTGCGGAGGATTGGCGTTTGGTTGTTGTGGTGGTTGCATTTGCACTGCTGGCTGTTGCTGTTGCTGCTGCTGGAACTTCAAAAGGCTGGCACTGGCCACCGAACCACTTACGCTGCCACTCCCTGCCCCGCTAGGCCGCACACCCAGGCACTCGCCCTGTGTTACATAATACCCTTGTACCCCAACTGCCTTACCTAGCCGCCTCCATATTTCTCTCTCCCTCTCTTTTTTTTTTAGTTTTTTATTGTCGGGATTGTCAGGATTGCGAGCGAATGCAACCAGGAATCCGAGGGGAAGATCAAAGATTGTTCAAAGTTCTGGGATTTGGGGAACTGCGGACATTTGGAACACTGGCGTGAATTCTATTTCGAGAAATCACTTTGGAAATTCTGATAAGCTAAGAAATGCCACAATTAAAGGCCGAGTGTAATAGCTCATAACTTGGAAATTCCCGTGACTAATGACAAAAGAAATAATAATTAAATCGTGCGGAAACATAATTTCCTACATCCGTGCATAATTTCTCCAGGTCGGAAATTATGTTTGCTGATGATTTGAAAATTATTTGCTGCGTAATCAATGGCGAGGATTCAGAGGTGTTTCATTTTTACACCGGGGCCTTAAATCCAGTAATAAAAGTTTTTCCGAGAAAAGTTTCGCCCTTTTTTGCGATTTGTTTTCTATGTAAATAAAATTATATTAGCAATGAACCTGATGAATTAATTTTCTCACAATTAACTGATGAAAATGAATAATATAAAATTTAAAAAGATGGAGTTTGCAAAAGGTTTTATCAAATACACGAAAAAATTGTAAAGTCGATAAAAATTGGAAGATTCCAAAAAATAATTGCAAGTTGGCACCAAATATTCGCGATTAATTGATCAAGTTGCAGAACTTCCTCCGCATTTCTACCTAAGAATCATGAATCCCTTTCCAATTTTGTGTTTTAATTTCGAAAACAGTATTCAAGTCATGAAATTTAAATGCATAATTTTCTCTTCCTCTCTACTCCATGACCTTATTAAATACTTTGAATGTTCCACACTTAGGTACCTCCCTCACTCCAGAAAGACTCGCTGGCCAGACCGTTCAAGAAGAAAAGAATTCTCCAAAAGTATAAATCGTAAAAGAATTCACCTCGAAAAGCCAACTACTGTAATGACTGGCTGTATTCGCTAGTGCATTTGATTACCTGTTAACCGCACCTTCACCAGAAGAGCACCAACCCAATGACAATTGTCTTACGCTAGCAAACTAGTTACATCTCTTAAATGCAAGAAATTTTGGCTTCAATAGATGGAAAAAGGATACACCTAAACTCTTCAATGACACACAACCATTTTTTTTCTCTCTTGTTATTTAGCGTTATCCACTCAAAATCAATGTTTCCACCGTACCCAGGGATCAAATGCTCAACTCTTGAAATCTCTCCGGTAAAAGTGTACACATGGGAATTATGGTCAAGTACATGCAAATTTAATCGATAAACTTACCTGTGGGAAAGACATTTGCTGGGCTACGTGACTGAATTTCGGATATGCACCGGACATGGATGATGGGTTGGTTGGATCATAACCGGACGGTACATCCGGACGACGCCAGTCCAGTGAACGTATTTGGAGAAGCTCCTGAGCCTCTTCCCGATTCATTTCACGCTTTCTGAGGGCTGTTTCCACATCTTCCTTCTATATTTTTCAAACGAAACGACAATACGGTTAACAAAAATTCAACACGCCCCGATGTCCCGTATCTGGTAAAACACACCGTAACAAATCATTTCCGAAACAGGTAGGAAAAGTGTGATTACACATATCAAATAATACTTTTGTACTTCTCTACGTAAGTTCTACAGAGATAACTCGAAAATTTAATTTCAACTTGTACCAATTAATTTATAACTACCATCAATGATACTTAATTTTGGGTGTTTAACTACAAATCAAGATAATTAACCGATTGACCCAGTAAACGAACTCATCCACAAATAATTAAAAACCGGCAATGGACGTGAATAATGTAATAATAAAAAAATCAATTACCTTGTAGCCCAAATCGCACAGATACCGGAACTCCCTACTATTCCATATCACTTCTTTAGTGAGTGCTGGTTTGCTAGGATGCCCCCAGCTCGTTGGCTCCATGTCAGTCTCTCCCCAACTTCCTGACGGGCCCATTGCCTTAGGCTTGTGGCCGCTAGGTCCGCCCCAAGAAGCAGGATTGAGTGGTGGTTCATTCCACGATGCTGGAGTTTTAGGCTCATCCCAGTTGGTGGTCTCATGTGGTCCCTCACCCCACGAGCCATTGCGACCGCCAGGTGCCCCTGGATGTCCCCACATGGGTCCAGCAACGTCTGGTTTCATAGGCTGACCAGGCATGCGATTTTGCGGCATTCCGGGGGGGCACTGCATTCCACCCCTTCCCAAATTCTGCGAGGGAAGATCCTTCCAGTGTGACACTTTGCTCCCAGCCATTGGACGCTGATTAGCAGCTGGATTGCCCCAGAGGCTAGTTCCATCATCGTAATTCGGCACATTTCTTCGCTGAGCCGGTGGCGAGGGCTCCTCCCAACCAGAGGGCTTTCCAGGCATCATCTCCTTCGGTGGTGGTGCTGCCCACTGATTCATACTCGATGGATTAAGCATCTTGGCCGGTGGCCCTGAGGGATGTTGGTGAGCCATCTGATGATGGGGTGGTCCGGGTGGTTGTCCCCACATGGCATCAGCACTTGCCCCATTCAAACGTCCCGAAACGCCTCCACGAATATCACCACGCATATCCGCCATTCTGGGATCACGTGCCATGGGATCCATGGGGCGCAGATGCTCCCTGGGATCCATGGACATGCGGTGATCGCGTGGATCACGCATTTCTCGTGGATCAACCGATCTGATATCTCTGGGATCGCGTGGATCAATTCTCGGATCTCCCCAGCTAGGTCCTGCCTGATTGCCAGTGGCACCCGCCCACTGAGGAGTGTTGGGTTGAGTCGGTGTTGGTGCACCTGTCCAGACATTTGAGGAATCAGCTGCCTCGTCATCCTCACCCCAAGTACCACCGATGTTTGTGGATGGTGTGTGGCCCCAAGGGGTTTTCGCTTGCTGAGGTGGCGGAGGCTGGCCTCCATTGCGCAAATTGGCTTCCCACAGATCAGTACCATTGTTGACAGGGGGCTTCCACATGGGTACACCATCTTTATTTAGATTTGGCTCTGGCGATGTTGGCACATCCCAATTGGTGTCTTGATTTACGTGCTGACAGCCCCAGCCATCCTGACTGAAAAGGGCCTCTCTCATGGTATTAAGTTGCTCCAATTGCTGCTTAGTTGAGGAATTCGGCGGCATAGTTGGTGGTGTTGTTGTACTGGTAGTGCCAGTTGATGCTACACTGCTCTGCGGGGAACCTACCTGATTGCTATTGCCATTGGCACCGGGCGGGCCACCAGAGGCTGGTGATTGCTGAACATTGTTGCCATTGTTATTGGAAGCCGGTTGATTAGGTCCTGGCCCTACTGGAGCATTTTGCTTTCCCTGTGGCCAGGGGCTATTTGGATTCTGCTGAGTTGGATTGGCTGGCTGGGATGTTGGCGGTCCCGCCTGAGAGTTCGATGCTACATTTGGATTGTTCGTTTTATTCACTGCTGATGAATTAGTTTGATTTCCCGGTGGTCCTTGATTCTGATTTTGATTTGGATTGCCAGTGACTGGACGATTGACATTGTTGGTAGCCCAATTTGATGATGGCGGTGGGGCATTACCAGGTGTACCACCCCAACCAGATGAATTGGGATTATTGTTATTTGGTGTTGTTGCTTGAGCTGAGCCCCAGTTAGTACCGCCACCGGTATTGAGTGAACCCTCACCCCCACCTGCGAGGGACAACATTGTTGGGATTCCCCAGCGTTTTTTGTAGTCAATTATGGGATCAACGTGAGTATGTTTAGTCGTACTGTCACCGAATAGACTGTGCAGGGCCTTCTTGAGCTCCAAATGTTGGCTTTCGCACTTGCTCTCGTTGTTTTTGTACGCCTTTTGACAAGCAGGAATGAGAGCACGAACGTATGCGATCAGTCTTGCCCAATTACGAGTAAATGGCCTTGCATCAGCATTATCACGTTCGTTGATATATTCATTCACTTGTTCGTTATAACTCGGCGAGTTCATCTCAGTGCTGGATATTTGCTCGTTGGAATAATTCGAGGGGCTTGTTGATTCACATTGAATCGTAGATATTGTTGGGCTCACTCTCTTCGATATTTTCTCGATAACGACACGAGATTCAACAGGTACTGTTTCAGTTTGGGATGTGACGGTGGCTGATTGGCTTTTAAGCGTCATCGTAGGCTCGCAGGTAGTAAGTGTAGGAATGTTGACAGGTGATCTGACACGTTTAACTCGCTGTTGTTCATCAGACACGTCAAGTCGAGCTTGATGAGACGTTTCAGACTTATCGCGGTGCTTAACGCTCAGCGTAGACTTAGATACGGACTTAACGTTACAGTTAGATTCAAGACCAATCTTAGTAGACACTTGATACTTATTAATCTTATAGCTATCATTTAGAGGCTTGTTAGACTTATCGTTATCCTGAAATGAAAGAGCACCAACAGTAAATATTGTTGCTTCGGTACGGCTAATACCATCATTTTGAGACCCTAACATACTAACATTAGTAGTCATTACACAACTAGTCTTGTAGCACACAGCGACGTTAACAGTGTCATCGATAACATCTCGATTATTGTTACCATTAATATTCCTCGTAGTCATATCATCGTATTCATCACAATTAACACTGCGATTAACACGACGAAATATCATTTCATCAGACCCTTCAGTATCATCAATAATGTTACAATAATCACTATTATTAGCAACGTTGTTGTTTTTATCGTAACCCTTACTCTTAATCAATAATGGAACACATATGCGTTGCGTCAGCTTGTTGACGGTGACGTGCGACAGTTGATAATATTGAGAAGTAACAGGAGACAATGCTCGGACTTGAGTGAGATTATCATCATCAATCAGAGATTGAAAATTATCAATAATGTGGTCGGTGAATTCGTTTTTGGAAACGATAAGCGTAATGGAAGAACTGGCATTATTCATAGCCGTTAATTTGTGAGCACGATACAACAATACCGATTTCTCCCTGTTGTCAATGAAACCATCGTGTAATAATTGGGAAGCATCGTTCATCATATTACAAATACTCTGATTGCAATTCTGGACATTAGACGTTAGATTGACGACTGTTGGATTGTAAAGGCCAATAGCGTTAATTCCACCAATCATATTACTGGTAACTACTGATGACATTTCACCAATTGCTTTAACACGACATAATCGGTTACGGTCAATCGTATCATTATCAACTAAAATAACCGGGATTCCAACAGCATTAATACCAACGAATCCATCGCCAGTAACATCTAGATTGTAATAGTCACCGTAACTTTTTGAGCTGAGCAATATCACAGACTTTGAGTTATTATTACTTATCATTCTAATATTAGCCTTAATGTTATTGTTTTCGCCGTGGTGAAGGCGGGACCCTAGTAAGGAGTAATTGTCGACAAGGTTGGCGCGATAAAGCTGCCGCTGGGGGCAATCAGACTTGGGTATCCTAACTAGGCTAGGTACCCCAGCGGTACAACAATCAACGCCTATCGTATCATTTAAACGTACACTTAACATTAGTACCCTAATGCTTATAACGCTAGAGCTATCCTTATTATCACTTAACGGCTTAGACGTAGACTTAGAGTTATCGGCTGAGCTGCCCAGTTTACCAAGCGAGCCCGGTGTATTTTGCTTTCTGTACTTGTGATGATTATGTTCTGCATTGTTGTGGTTATTTATTATATCATTATTATCGTAGGTTAGAAGGTGATTTGTTGGATTTTTTGTGGTTTCTGGTGCCACTGACTGGCAGGCCTCACCTCCATCGGCAAAGCTGAGCTCACCTGCAACATCATCCCATGTTTCGACTTCTTTAAATCTGTTTTCATATTCAGTCATATTTTCTCCCCCCATTTCAGTCTTTATCAAATACTATACTTTTATTCATATGATAATTCACATCCATAATTTTTCTTCCAAGTAACAGTGCTCAATGACGTTGGCACTACTTTATTTATAACCATTAAATTGTTACGAAAAATCCGAATTCATCCGAACAATTGACCAGTAATTTTTGAAAGATTAACAATTCATTTGATGGGGAAGTAAACAATTTTCGAAGTGTAGCAGAACTTTTAAACAAAAATAGCTGTTCGTTGCGGCTATTTAACAATCACAAACAATAGAGGATCCTTAAGAGCAATTCAGGAAGTATACCAACCACTGTTTTTTGTATTTACTCAAATGCATCATCAAACGAACTGAAACACCAACAACAATCCCAGCAACTTAGTTTAAAAAAGTGCAGATCTCCATGATTCGAGTGGAACTGACCACCTAATGTTAATTTCAGTCTCTCGCACGTTTCATCTGCTTCACATTCATTATTTTATTTATTAAAAAAAAAATCACTCACCAGATTGGCGTGGCAGGACGGTTAAGAAGTCATTGGCGGCGGTAGCTTTGGGGTGGCTGGTAGGTGCTGCCATCATGCTGCTGTTTATGAATTCGATATCACAGTACCTAGCATGCTCTGGTCGATCCCCTTCCCGCGCCCCTCTCAGACTGCTTTCCTCTAATACTACTACATCCCCCTATTAACAAATAAAGAGAAATAAAAACAAACGCCATTTAAGACCGATGGCTATGATTAAAGTCTGCATTTTGCTGCATCACTAAACTCCTCCATTGAGTTTAATGTTAACCACTTACCTTGGAATTTTGTACGAAGGCATTTGTTTCGGTAGAAATCTCATGTGAACTAGAATTGTGTGGAAACATTGGGCTCAGTTCTTCTTTGGCAGGCAATGCATAGAAACCAAGATCTCATAGACTATCACTATCAGTGCGCTCCCAGCTCCATGCCAATAGGGATCTGCAAACAATGAAGAAAGAAAACATGAAATGGCGTCAACATTTGTGGATAATTCAATTTAAGGAAATCTGGAGGGGTGGAATGATATTTGAGTCATGAGAGAATTTGCCCATACTTGAAAAAATTCCAAACATGATTTTTTGAAACTCAAATCGAAAGAAAAAAATAACAAAATTGAATTTTCAATGGACCAGTATTTCATTAATTTCAATTCCCTTCTCTTGTAGTGCAGCTAAAACTATTGGAAGACTCAATTTAGGCGAGTCTTGCTTATATAAATGTTCGTGTCTCACGAGTGAACTTGAAAAACATTACTCATATAATTGCATGATTAAATCCGCAAAACTCTTTTAAAATTGATTTTCCGCTGGCTTCAGCATTATTTCAGTGTCACTAAAGTTTACGAACTAAAGTGGCCGACTATACAAATATTGAATAATAAGAAAAATGGTGCTCATTTGGCCCTTTAACCCTTCAATTTCCCAAAATCCTGCCGACTGGTGTCAGTTTCGCAGGTAAAGTCTTCCATCTCAGCAAATCTAAGAGTAGCTAAATTTTGCCATCTCACAGACAAAATGGTTTGTACTTAAAAAAAATTTGCTCGCACGATTTTCTAATCCTTAAAAAATCCTCATAAATCGTTGCAATTTAATTTTCAGCCACCAAAAATTTGAAAAATACGAGAATTGTATCACTAGTGAGATTCAATTTAGTGGAACTTGGAGATCTACAAATTGAATAAAGTTTGCTCATTTTTGGGCCTCCAAACCCTCAAAACTGCCCAAGATGGAATTTACCATCGAATATTTCTCGACTATCATCCTCATTCACACTAAAGCATCTGGCCACTCCGCATCATGTGTACAAATGAATTAGACAACCGTAGAAATCCTGGATAATGGCCGGGGTCACTTGTCAAAGAAAAACCTCTTTCTACGCGACAAAATCCCCTCTTTCACCTGGCCCAGGTGAATAAAGCATCAGGGGAAAGGCTTAGATAATTTTTTTTCCCGTCTCCCAGATAAGATAGCCATCTGAATTGTATTGGCACTTCTGCGCGACGAACCGTGGAAAAAAAAAGACAAATTCATTTGTTAAGCTTACTAGTAAAGAGTTTGACACTGTTTCCACGGTTGTGTAGGAGACAAATTAAACCCCATACAAACAGCCATATCTCAGGCAATCATTCGAGATAATCGACAGTGGCAGAAATGAAAGAAGAAACGACAAGTTAAAAAAAAGAGCACAGAAATCAAGAGCTCCGTGTAAAAACGTACGCCTACTGGCATACCGTGAAAATCCAGGGATATCGATTGGGGGGAATTAAGGGAAAAGAAAAACCAAGAGGGGGGCGAATTTCAAGGCATCGGACCCCTTGATTCAATTCTATCATCGTAAACCTCAATTGTAAATTACTGTCAGACAAGAGCAACAAAAAAATTCCGACGAGAAACGGAGGGAGCTAAAGAGGGACAAAATGAGGAAGACACGAAATGCGGGAGAGAAAATAAAGGGGAGTTGAACAACGGTAGATCGTTGCATCCCATTTTACATTTTCCACCGCATAGAGACCATGCACCATTACAACAGTGAAAACAAATTCCTCGCAGAACTTTACTATACTCTACTCTTAACCCCCCCCACCTCGCGACCCCTGAAAACTCTCTCACTCTCCCTCCCTCTCTCTCGTTCTCTCCCTCGGTGCACGGTCTACCAGAGTGCGGCTCGCAGTCATCGTATTTTAGAAAGGTCAGCCAGGGATTCCAAACGAAACGCAAAAGAAGATGCAGGGCTGCCTCCCCTGCACGAGGTAGAAGCAAAATCTCAAACCTCGGAATCTGCAAGCACTCGATACGCAGAAAACATCACCTATACACCCATCGATGGGTGGTATCACAATACCAAAACGGCGATTATATCACAATACCAAAACGTCGTACATGCCTGCGTGGCGTGGTATCGAGGGCCAGCATAGCACGGCTAATAGGCTCATAAGTTCGAGAATAAAAAATAATAAGATACCGAATTTTAGAAATCGAATGGAAACAATAAACTTCAGCAAACAGGGACATCGAGCAGAGATACAGTTTCACGCACAATCACTGGTATCACAAATCACCACTGAAAAGTGTGAACACACTTCTACAAATAAATTCCCTCCCTGGATCAGATTGCACCGATGACGGTAGCATATTCAATGCAGAACACCATTAATTCTCCCCCTCTCCCCAGGTACGATTCGTGAATTTTACCAACTAAAAAAAAGGACGTTTATTGTAACAAATATCTTACGCTTACGGCCCCAAAGAAAGAGCACACAGTCCGCACGGAGCTATTTGGCTAGCGCGGAATACCGAAAACCTCGTACTCGCGCTAGTGTAGTTGGTTATTCTCACGAGCGTACCTTCTCCCCATCGTATACATACGAACTCACTTCGTATCTCGTGTCGTCTGTGGTGGGGGGGTTAGAAGAAGTTGCCCGAGCACCGGTGGAGGAAAGCGGGCGACCGGGAGGAACGGGGGGGGATAGCTATTACTTTTGGTGCACGCGCGAGGCCACGTTCACGTTTCAATATTGGACGTGCTCCATTCACGAACGAGAGAACGCGGTCGCCATTGTCGACCACCGAGCGGCGCTGTCGGTGGCTCTCCTCCTGTGTCAACCAATCGTCTTTGCCACTAGTCGTGGCGCCCCCCCCCCCCTTCCGCGCCGTTCGCCGTCAAGCCATCTCCCTCGGGTTGAATCTACTCCGTAGACTTCCATCCCTCTCCTCGTGTTTCTCCGTTGTACAATTCCATTTGCCCCCCTCACGGCGGCCGTCGTTCCATTGCTCTCTCTCTCTCTCATCCAATACTCTCTCCCTTTTCTCGCTTTGCCCAAATCGCTCCTGCCGAGTTTACACTCACGCGCACACACCGTGACTCTTTTTCCATCGATGTCCTGTCTTCGTCGCCTAGTGGGCCTCTCTTCACCTCTCCCCCTGTCTTGTGTCTTGTCAAGGGATCTCGCGAAATCGCAGCTACCCCTCCACCTCGGATAACACATGAACTCCGGGGAAACCCAGAATCCCCTTTGGTATCGCTTCCACCGACTGAATTCTCTCGTCGCGAAATAACGGAGACAGACTGCGTAAATATTCCGCACTTGTCTCTTATTATGACATTAAGGGGTGTCATCTGAAAAGGTTTAATAAATCGACGAACAACCATTTTTTGTGCTAACAGCCATGAATAGTTGAAAAAACTTGATGAGGCTTGATATCATAGAAATCCATTACTGCGTACGTGATAAATAAAATTCATGTCATTCTATATCTAGTCAATTTAAAGAGAAATTCGCAAAATGAAGAAATCAGGTTATCATAATTTATTACACAAGGATTTTTTACGAATCATTAATTAACTGTAATTTTAAGAAATGTTTGCAACAATGTTGAGGAAATTCAACATCTCAACACGAATTAATTATTGAGAATTACAGGAATAGAATTAATTTCATTCCACCCCAACTCAATTTCTGCCGAATCCAGCAAAGCCATGAATCAAAGTCGTCAGAATTGATTACGCAAGACTTTTAAAAATCAATTGAGCAGTCATTTCTACCCGCATTACGATCAAATTGCGCAGCGCAATCACTCGGAAATTGATAAATTTCGCCACAATCTTCGCCAGATATTACTGGTTAATCAATAAAAGTCGTATTTTTAATTTGAAAAAAAGGAGGAAAACTTTTTAAAAAATGAAATAAAATGTCGAAAAAATTCAAAAAAATGAAATTAATTAACCAACTCGTTATAATTTACATTGACCGACCCGAGTCATCAGAATTTATTCGGTGACTTAAAAAGAATCATCAATTCAGTAGTGATATCCACCAGCATAACCCTTAACACTGAAGGAAATGTGCTTAGCCGGGGCTCCATCGATTTCATCGATCGGACTACGCATTGGCCTTCAAAAGTTTTGCATCCGAGCGACAAACACTCAATTAACTGATACTAATTACCAGTAGATAGGGCATTGACGATACAGATTGTGATATTTCTATGATTATTTCAATACCCGAGTGACTAAATGACGTTTTACAGCTCTACTTCTAGAATTCAATCGAAAATACTTTTTTATCCTCGCGGGGGGGAGTTGCAGAGGGTGGAAAGTGTCGTCAGGGCGTCGCGACATTGCCTCCGAGAGGCTCACCACCAGTATCGGAAATTATTGATCTGCCAGTTACATATATATAGACATCTGTATATACAAGGAAGGTATATACGACGAGAATGGTGCGACGGTCAGGTCTAGTCAACGTGCACACCGGCAAGCGCGCTGTTCCCTCTGGCGCGCGTCTGCCCTTCTACCTCGGTTATACCATTCTATCTACCTTCTCTGGGGATTTTTTCACTCTCGCGCGGGCTCCCTTGCTCCAACAGTTTTATAGGAAAAAATGTATATGGGTATGGTGAAATAGGAGAGAGAGAGGCCAGGGGGAGACCATCGACGTACTTTACTCGCACCCGCGCCGTTTACCTTGGCGCCGTCCTCGCTCCGTCTCTCACCCCTTTTACGAGACTTTTTTTCGCGCCCTAGAGTGCTGAATAAATATTACTCAAGCCTCTCCTCCCCCCTTCCTCCCGTTTCACCCTGGCTCATCCTTTTTTGCATTTTTATAGTCTATCTGAAAATCCTATGAAACTCAATTTTCATTCGGCGGAGATGGCGATGATGCACTTTTACTGGGGCTCATTTGAGACGGGTTTTTGGGGAAAGTGAGGAACAACATTCGTCGTCGTAGATTCAATTCTTTATTTATTTGGGTATTTAAATACTGCACGGAGAGAAAAATTCAGTGGAAATTACCGTTCCTTTATATAATCGTGGAGTAT
>JAPYZM010000219.1:0-40483 GCA_030522845.1 Psyttalia concolor
TGGTTGGAGAGGAAGACGGCCCATGATACCGCAATTAGGGGGGTGGGACTAGTAAAAACCCGAATAGGGTATACTTGGAACGAAATAAATGAAATGAGATTAGCATATGAAATTATCTTACGATCTCATATATTTGCACATTAGTACTTTCATTTGAACCTTTTTCATTCATGAATAAATAATTAATTTTTTTTAAATCGTTGACAATGTTTTTTATGAATATTTTAACATGTAAATTGTTTGTTAATCGTCATTTATATTGTATCGTCCTAATTCCCTGAAAAATAAATTTACAATAGCTACGAAGTGGAAGAAAATAAAGATGTAAATTTCATTTTGTTTAAATTCTATAAATAACTAATACAAATAGTTTATAAATTCCGGCAATTTTTTTTTTAGGAATAACTGAACCAGAATGAGACTGCAAGACGAAGTGAAATTAAATCTCTCGAAAGAAGACGATTATCCTGTTTTTTATTAACTCATTTTAATGAGGAGTAATTATTGTCATTAGGCTATTCCTTCCTGTCACTAATGAGGAATTGCGTCGGAATCCACGAACGATTTCAATAAACCATAACTCGAAGCTATGAACTACTAAAAACCGAATACATATTCATCTTGAAATCACCTCCGAGGTACCCATGTTCCCCATCTTCATCTCATAAAACTCAGAGTTTATGGGCGATCTCGGGAACGTGCCTTCACGAGCGATAAAAGTATCATCATTGATCGTTAAAACTTCTTATTGAATTTTGTAATATCATAGATGTCTGATCGTTCAGTGAAATTGTAGAACGTACGGAACATTTTAGTGGGAAATATGAGATTGTCAACATTTTGAAGAGGTGAATTCTTATAATATTTTAGAGAAACAATTTAGGCACCATTTCAAAGTATTTCTCATCAATAAAATCCCTGATTTATCGATAATCACAGATGGTAATCGGAATTTTGATGCAATTTGATACTGAAGTGTAGGAGAAAGTGCGAATATTCGTGTGAACATTCCGGATATTTCTCTAAATTTTGTCAAAACCAGATGAATTATTTAACTGAAAGAAAAAAAAATTTAACAAAGGGCGAAAAATTTCTGGAACCCCACCAAAATAACACAGCCCCTAATTAACATCATTGATACATAAATCAAATACGAAACCGAGAGTGCGCATTAAAAATCGTCTCTCAACTATTTAATTGATTAACTTCTCCCTAATTGGAATTCTCTATTGTGTAATCCTACGTAAATGATTTCTAATTTTAACTTAAACAGAAAACAATCAATGCAATAAATAATCAATAATTTGAGAGGATAGTAATCCCACCAATAAAAAATCCCTCCAAAATGACAAAACCCCCAATTAATATAATTAATACTTCTTAAACCAAAAGTCCGGGTTAAAAATAGCAATTCTGACGGTTCAATTTGTTCGTTAACGAGCCGCGTCGATTCCCGTTTGTTCCGCGAGTATATCTTCCTCGTCACGGTAATTATAATACGAAGTAGCGATAATTCAACATTTGTGGGAGGGCAACATATAAACAGGCATTATTGATAGAGGGAGACCGACGGGAGCGGAGGGGGAATAGAAAGGAGTGGAAGCGACGAAGCGTCTCAATCGTTCGTGTTGGTTATTTGCTTCGTACCGGAGATTTTTCAAAAAAGACGAGAGGGAAATATATAATGTGAACGGTTACATGGGAAGCCCCACTCTTCTTCGCGGGCGGTCGATCAGTTTTTTTTCCTCTTATTCAACCTTTTTTTTTATATTCTTTCTCTTCCGTTCCCTCGGATGGACTCTATCTCGTGGTGGGTTCCGCTCGCTGTACACTTTGGCATTAGCCAACCCGCGTTTTCAATTACCCCAAGATGAAACCACACACGTGTGAGATTTTTTTCGTTGTAAAGCTTCGGTTGGAATTTTTACGATGGCCTCGTTATTCATTCCTCCTGTTTACTACGGGAATGGGAATCAATGGGAGGACATTGGGAGATATTTTGTGGAAATTTTGTAATGAACATCTTCGGGGGTCAAATAAAGGTTTGGAACACCGAGAAAAACTGAGAACTAATTTTGCCGGTTAAATGTTCTCCGGATAAAAATTTGATCGGTGGAAATGTATTTTCATTCCCACCGTTTAATTTTTCCGGGGAGTGAGGCTGAATTCTATTTTTTTACGGAATTGAAGAATTGAAATTCTATATTATCTAAACAATTAATATTTCACGTCAATTTATGGTCAAGTAAATTTACGAATGAATTTGAAATTTGGAAATGAATGTCAGCACTGCTGCCCTCAGCATGAAACCTCATGTCAAAGACGATTCCCTAATTAACATATTCTTTAAATGACGAAATGCCTCAGGACTCGAGTGACGTGCATACTAATTTGTCTTAGAAACTTTGTCAGGAATTGCAAGGATTTTCTTTTATTGTGGAATCCATCGTTTCTCAGGAATTCAATGGAAATTTGCATTTCAAATGATATGGATTTGGCGTCGAATTTCCAATAAAAGTCAATTTAATTCGTGTGGTAATGAAGTGGTAAAACCTTCAACTCGGACTTTAATTTGCTATATATGTCGGGAAAGTGAACGGAGATAGCGGAATTTCGATGAATATTTTTGAGCAGCTTTCACTTTGCTCTCCAAAAAAGATCTGGGAATTTTTCTCCCTCTGAGAGATATCCAGAGTTAGCATTTGAAACGGAAAATTTGCCCACTAATTTTCAAATGTGAGAATCCGAATTTTGTATAGTATATAATTGTAGCAGTTTTTGAAAGATATCTCGAAATCTAAGAGAGATATAGAAACTTGCGCTTCAACCTTTCTGCTAGCTCAGAATTAGCCCTTTAAAAAAGGTAATAATAAAAATTATGCTATCTGCCTCAAAATCCGAAATATTCTCCGGAAAACTGATCGTCATTCAAAATCCACGTAAACGATTACACGCTTGAATACTCAATTGGCGGAACGAAAATGATCAAAAGCGTATTGATCACTCCGGCAATTCCCTATAAATTACACCTCACGTTTATTTAATATGAAATAAATTCCAGTTGGATTATATTCTCAGTCTCGAAAATAGATGGACACCTGTGCCCGCCCCCGAACAGGATTGAAATTAACTCATCCCTCGTGTTTGACGTGAAAGCACCAAAAATAGGCGTTCGTGTCATCATTGTGGGACTGAGGTGGATTATAAACTGACTGGTGATCACGAATGCCGAGAATTTTGCCCGGTAACCACTGGCATCATATCGGGCAAGGTATGCCAATGTATAAACTGAAAGATGCCATTACCTTGACTTGCGACGATCGTCTGTAAACTGGGGAAATTACGCGACTCAATTTCACTCGATTAAAAAAATTTGAAGAGAGTGTATAAGAAAAAAAAAATCAAATCCAAATGCTTGCAGATCAAATCGCACTCACATTTCATTTCGTCGATGCAAATTCCGCGAGTGCCGAGCGATTACGCAAATGACAGCAATCAAATGTTCAAAGTTCTGGAAAAGGTCTACATAAAATACGTAATTGCGCATTTCTCGCGTTTAAATAATTTATTTTGGATTATTTTTCATGTTGAAATTGTGAAATTGGCGCCTTATGGCAGTTTATTACCATTTACTCTATCTCATTCATCGGAAAAATCTGTGGGGATTTAAGAGTCTTAGGATTTTAGCGGTGATATTGTGCAAATGCCAGTTTGAATTGAGGCTGAATTTCAAAACACCGACGATTGGTGAAAAATTAGTGAAAAATACTTGAGATGACCTGACAATGCCTGCGGATACTCGGATCGGTGATGCATACCGACAGTGGCTTCATCCTTGTGTGTGGTCTGGCACTCTCAGCCATCGTCTAACTGTCTCACATTATTGCTCGTAACATTGTGCGGTAATGGAGCAAAAAACATTTGTCGGGGGAGATTTTGTATTCGCTGCCTCACTACAGATAAAATGAAGCATGAAAACAAAGTTTCAAGAGTGTCTTTCCTTCTGTTGTGTATGTAATTCGTATGATTTCTCCTCGTCTCCTGCCGTGTCGAACCAATTTCATACCAGACAGTGAGGAAAGTTCTCCCTTTAAATAACATAATTTCCGTGCAAATGTTGTCAGAGGTTGTTTGTAAATTATGCAGTCAATTCATTTGAATTTTCAATGCTGTAATTTTTAGGCCAAGTCAAGATCAAGTTGTCCATGACTTTGTACAATAAATTTTCGAAGTGAAAATTTAAAAAATACATTCTCTCGATTGTTCCTTAATGGAAATAATTACTGGATCCATTTGACTTTTTGGGGATTTAATTTTTTTATGGAATATGATTTTCTGGAAAAACTCAGAGTAGAAGTCCGTTGCAGAAAATTTAAAAACTTTTTACAGTCATTCAAAATCGGATGCAATCGATAAGTGATAATTGCTGATATATAAGCAACAAACAATTAAAACCGACTCATTATCAATTGTGGAGTTAATTAATATCTTGATCTGATTAAATAAAATTTTTGAACATTGCATTTTGGTGCCCCATCTCAATTCTGCGCTTGTAACTCTGTCATTGAAGATAATGAGTTAATAACATTCTGGAGTGGGGACATATCAACTGTAGTGAAGCGATCCATCAGTCAGTGTTAACCGAGTTGTCGGTTTATCTCGCAGTGGCCGACGTGCATTTTTCAATATTGTCATGCTTCGTGGTATTATTTTATTGTACTTAGTGAATTCAGTCTGTGCGAAGTCACCGCACATTATCTACATTCTCGCTGATGACTTGGTGAGAGTGAAAGAACAACTTCATAATGACTGAGAAAATTAATTTTCCCAGCTGAAGTCTAATGAAAATTAAAATTTCTTGCAGTTATAGCAGCTCGAAAAATCATTTTCTGGGCCGGTTAAAGCCTGAGCGAGAACAATAATTAGTTAATTAATTCGTAACGAGTAGATTTTTCAGGCTTTCTCAAGTCATTCCAGAGTTCAAAATCTAACGACATTCAATTTCTGAGGAAATTTGGTATTTCTCTCGCCACTCAAAAGTCACAAAAATTAAATTTTACAATATATTCTGAGCAACCAGAAGTTGATTGTTTCGTTTTTGGCGATTTTTTAGGCTCTAGTACCAACCAGAATGCGAGTCAGAGCCAATAGCATATTTAGCTACACTGAAAAAAAATACAACCACTGGAATATTCGTTAGCTAAAATCGAAAAATGGATTTTGTAAATTTGCGTCATTTTTTGTCGTGGAGGAGTCCGACTCTCGACTATGCAGTTTTTCAGCAAAAACGTTTTGTACATTTTACATTAAGAATAATCCCGAATCCCATCCTATCCATTCCAAAACCCATCCGACGATTTCCCGGGATGGCACGAGATTGTGAAAGGCCACATGAATCCCTTTTTTTGATAAAAATGTCCATGATAAGGACGTTAGAAATTTCAATTTTTTTTCATGATCTGATAGTCTGAAAAATATTTGATAAGTGAAGTTATATTGTTTCTCTTGTTTGCAAATTAGCTGAGGAAAAAATGGAATAATTTTATTCACAGGGTTGGAATGACGTAGGTTTTCATGGAGCCGGTGATATCCGCACTCCAAATCTCGACGCTCTAGCTTACACTGGATTAATCCTCAATCGTCACTACGTAAGTCCGCTATGTACACCGAGCAGAAGTGCTCTGATGACTGGAAAATACGCAATACACACTGGCATGCAGCATGGAGTAAGTATCAACTGCAATCAGCCCGATGTTCTACTAATTAGAGCAATTACTGTTATACTGTTTCGCCTGTAATCGAAGGTCGTGAAGGGTGCAGAACCGTGGGGATTATCGCCCGACGAGAAGCTACTTCCTGAGTATCTCCGCGATTTGGGTTATCGTCGGCATATTATCGGCAAGTGGCATCTCGGCCATTACAAGAGGAAGTACACGCCGTTGTACAGAGGATTTGAGAGCCACATTGGCTTCTGGACGGGGCATCACAATTACTTCGATCATACAGCCGAAGAATTGGTTATTATTTCAAATTCAATTAATTTTCTCATTATATCGATTTATTTTATCATTATTATTTCTTATCCCTTAGTTCCTCTCAATTTCTTCATTACGCTGAGAAAAAACACCCTACAGCCAAGTAAATACTTACTCTAAAAATATCTACTTGTCACAAGAAAATTTGTACATTTTCAAGGTGAACCCTTACATCCATTTTTTGGTGGTAATTTCATTTATTTGGTTATAGATTTTTCTTTTCTCTATGTATGACGAAAAAAGTAGACATATAATACAGCTTTTGTTTCCAACGTGGAACTGTGAATTAAGAAAAAAAATCGAGCAATTTTATACTGAGGAAAATTATCCATCAAACAAGAATTGAAATCTAGATTTTGCAAGTAAATTTCTGTGGTTCATTAAAGAACATTTGATGGGCAGAATTATATTTTTTTTTCTCAGTGCAAATTTCGTACACTGGCAGACAAAATTTGTTTTAGCGTCTCGATAGAAACTTATTATTAAGAACATTTTATTTAAACCAACCATGATGTGATTGATAATTTTCAAATAGATATCATTCGGAACTGAATACCACTCATCTCCTCTTGAGATAAATTTTATTTGCAGGAACTATAACGTGCCTAGAGTTGAAGTTTCCCCTATTTGTCACAAGAATTATATTATTTAATTTCTCTTCAGTCTAAAAGCTCGTTGTCCTTAGAAAAAATTCAGTCTATCCAGATATTGGTATCATTTTTATAAACTCTTTAAATTTTTATCCCGCACAATTCAGCCGTACTGGGGAGTGGACATACGACGAGGTCTCGAAACAGCTTGGGATCTCCACGGAAAATATTCCACTGACGTATTCTCCCGTGAAGCGGTGAAAGTCATCCAGAAGCACAACATCACGGAGCCGTTGTTCTTGTACCTCGCGCACGGCGCAACGCACTCGTCGAATCCCTACGATCTGCTGCCAGTCCCCGACGAAGCTGTGGAAAAATTTCCAGACGTGTTGAATTACAAACGCCGAAAATTCGCGGCGATGTTGAGCAAACTTGATGACTCTGTTGGAGCTGTTGTGGATGCGCTGGACAAGAGGAAGATGTTGGAGGACAGTGTTATTGTATTTTCGTCGGACAATGGAGGGCCCGCGGCTGGATTCAATGGAAATGCTGCCTCGAACTTTCCACTCAGAGGGGTGAAAGCCACTCCCTGGGAAGGTGATGAGAAAAGTTCCTAGAATTCTTTGAATATCTAACACAACCTTTTTAAAATCCAATTTAATTGAATTAAATAATAACCGCAAATGTATTCCGCTAGTTCGTTTGACAATTCGCTATCAGTGATTGATTTATTGTTTGAATATTTTTGTAGAAAAAAAATTCTAATAATTCTGAACAATCTCTCATTAACATAGTTTTCACATTATCTTTATTCAACTAAAAAATTCATTCATCAATTCAGACTACATTCACATCGTCAGTCTCTCCCCAGTCAAATGCGTAAAACACTCAATAACTGATAACCCAAAAAAAAACACAGGAGGAGTTCGATCATCGGCATTCATATGGACTCCGAAGCTCTCCAATCCCGGTAGAATATTCACCGAAAAAATGCACATTGTTGATTGGCTTCCAACCCTCCTAACCCTGGCTGGAGCCAATAAATCATCGTTCCCACCATCTCTAGACGGCCTAGACATGTGGCGGTCTATGAATACCAATGAGTCACCGCCTTCCCGGGTTATTCTCCACAACATCGATGTTTTGGCCAAGTATGGAGCAATAACCGTGGACAACTGGAAGCTAATTAACGGTACAACATTTTTCCACATCACCTCACGAGGCGTTCATTCCCGTCCTAAAATTACCTCTCATCTCAGTTCATCCACAGAATCCTTCATATCTAATAATAATTTAGTCTTCCATAATTGGGGAGAGGATTGACGGACACATTTTGATGATGAAACCTTTCATTTTGCTATCTCTCCATTTTTTTTAATGGATGAAAAACAGCAAAACGCATGAGGTATTTATTAAGAACAATTTCTAGGCTCTGACTATGCGAGCTATGACGGATGGTATGGGCCGTCAGCTTGGAATATACCGTACAGAATCAATGAAGTCATTGATAGCTTAGCGGGTCGTGCGGTCAAGTCACTCGGACATCAATTAACGCCTAATGCAATCAATAAACTCCGTGAGCAGTCGAAAATTCAATGTGGAGAGACAGATCCGAGCCTACCTGAGTGTCGACCTCTGAAGGCCCCTTGTCTCTTTGATATTCATCGTGATCCCTGCGAATACAACAACCTTGCCAAGATGTAAGTGATATTTATGAGGCTTCCTCGGTGAATTTCATGACTTTTTTTTTTCTTTTTTCCCATGACCAAGAATTTATGTTGAACATAGAAATCCAGAAATGCTGGAGAGACTGATGCGGGAGTTGATTCATTGGAATTCAACGGCTGTACCACCGAGAAATCGGAAGGTCGATCCACGCGGAAACCCAGCGCTGTGGAATCATACGTGGCATAATTTTGGGGATTACCCGGGGAAAGTTGGAGGATCGGATTTCGAGGGAGATACTATCTATTAACAAAATGCATAATTATTTTTATCGGGTGACTATAAATAAGAGGAGAAAGATCGTAATTTAATTTGTCTACGTTTCGATTCTCCTGGATTGTATTTATTGCGATATTTTACACTGCGCGTTGTGAGATTTTTTAATTACCAAATGCATATTTTTTTTTACTTGTTGATTGTGAGAGGAGAAGAATTATATTCTAATTCATCCGCACCTTCAGGCTGCGGAATTTTATTTTTCATTGATATTTCCATTTATTTTTGGAGACAATTTATATTGCACTTTACCTGCTTTTTTATTTGTCCTGCTGCTAAAAAATAATCAGTGGAGAGACGCAATGTAGTTGTCCATAATTTGAGCACATCTGGAAGAAATCACGAAGATGGGTAATAGAAATTGTCAAAATTTGGGACACGCAAAAAAAAATACGCACTTGCATATCGAGGGAACCCAATGCAGTCCAGTATTGCAGATCTCCTCCTCCATTTTACAGATACAGCGACAGGTCTGCGGATCCCAGTCCATATTTTCCTCCCTATCGCATGTCGCTTTTTCCCGCAAATTTGCACACTTGCACTCGCAGGCTTCCGGACTGTACGTCTGCCTCTTGTTGCAATCGCTGGCCATCAAATCGCATCCGCACCTTCGAGGGAAATCGGAGTGGGTTTAAAAAGAAAGATAAGTCGCACCGCATCCTCTAGCGGTGGCGACTTAATTTTTAGTTATCAGGAAGGATGAAAATGTTTTCCTCGTGCACTCGAGAAAATTGACTCTACTCTGAATTATAGCAACTGCTTCATCACATTGACAATACATAAAATTATTTTTGATAGTGCGTAACAGTTTTGTGGCGCAATTGAACGAGCAAATCGTAGAATCTTAATCATATATTCTCAGAGAAATAATTTTTCTAATTTCAATTACTAACTGTAAAATCGATCGTTCCAGATTGGCAATCGTCGAGTATTCTGCTGACGAAAGCTCTGAGCAATTACCAATGGGTTAATTAATTTTTAGCCCCTGAATGGCAATATTGGGCTTATTTTCCCTTTTTTCTAATCATAGAAACATAAAAGGATATACTTTTGTGTTTCCATACCACCCAGCACCCCCTGTACGCGGGCAAACCCTGCTCAGGTGCAGGTGTCTCTTTGACGAGACTACCGCTCAGCAGTCAAACTATGAGATTATGACGCTACAAATTTTGACTGCTGCCGCCGGGTTTGAACCCGGATCATTGGCACATGAGTCCAGCCCTCTAATCGCTCGGCCACTACCATCGGACATTGGAGTTATTATATTTTTTTCTCTGTTGACTCACTTGCATTTCGTGTGCTCTTCAACCTCAATCTGCAGGCACTGGGAAGCTTTCATATGTAAACCATTGACCTTCTCCTTTCGCTTAACATATATTGTATTAAACGTTGATTCTATGGCCATGCAAGACTGGGTGGGATGACCGCAAGGGCCTTTGCATCGCTTCAGAAGGACAATACTTGGGCTGTATTCATAGCCGGGATCAGGATTTAATTTCACCAGAGTGAGCTTTGGATTGCACATGGCCTTGAATCCCATGGCATAGATCTCCTGAGTTCGTCCCTTGCAGTCTTGAATTAGAATTAGAATCCTTCTTTAAATAGGATAAAAACTTTAGTGGAAGACTTAGGAATGTTAAAACCTAAATTCGTACATAATTTATCAAATTAGTTTCTCCCCGCCGTATTAACACAATTTCAAATAAAATAATATGATAAAGGATCGGCGTAGATCATTTATAGAAAAAAAATAGATAGAGGTTGAGTTTCTAGTTTAATTCATCCCTCTGAGATTTTTCTTTAGAGAAATTCTTGAGATGCTTCGTTTGAAGCGATTCATCTACTCTATCATCATTTTTTAATTACACATATAAATCATTTAAGCATAACTTTTCCCCCTCGTCTCTCCTGCCCCGAACTCACCAACTACTTGTGGACTCTTGCCAACATTAGCCCCATAAAAATCATCATCAGTATAGGCTGCATTACCGAATACCGCTAATTTAGACGGACGACTAAGAGTCACATTATTTCTTCTCGCAGCAGCCGGCGGTGATCTCTGACCTGTATTGACGAGCGATCGTTACGTCTCCCCATTTCTTCACAGATTACACCGACAATTTACTTACGACTGTGTCCCCTGGCGGCGTCATCTCTCATGAACTCAAAATAATCTTGACCCCGGACACCGCTGGATCCGAAAATACTGAAGAAACTGATTACAACAAAAGTGACACTTTTCATCGTTACTAATCACATTCGAGGACAAAACTCGTCTAACTGAAGTGACATTTTCCTCAGCAAGACTTTATACTTGATGTTCGACGGATGTGGATGTGGTAGGGTGTAGATAATAATCTTGCGTACAAACGAAATCACGTATATTGACCGACTTTTTACATGAAATAATGGAATGACAATTGCGTTGAATAGTACTTTGTACAAGTTGACGTCTTCCTCGATCGGTCGATCACAATGAGCAGAAGACAAAAGTTCATTAGTCAACGTTACGGACCTGTTGTGGGCCGTCAGTACTTTCGCTAGTTAAAAAAATTCAAATCCAGTGGTTATGGCCGATCATTAGAATGTCAAAATGGGATCCTCTCGGTGGTCCAATATGTCTAAGAAGTGATAAAATATATGAAAAATCTTGGACAAAAGAATCATTTTGGAGAATACTTTTCCATTATATTTACCATCGTATTTTTGTTTTAATCGACGTGATCATATATGGCAAATTCATCAACATGAACAAGAATCATGTAAAAAGTTATTTTTCAACCCACCTTTGGCTATACTCCACCAGGGCAAAGTGATGTACGTCAAGAATGCATTCAAAGGAACTGATTGTGCCCTCCTGGTCTCCTTCCAGAAGTGGAACGTCTGCGTGAACCCTCGCATCGTCCACAATGGATTATAAGCCCCGTCATCCAGCTCTGTTCAACCAACAAAGGCCTCATTACAAATTATCTCCGCCAATCCTCCGCGAAAAAAAATACACATCAAACTCATAATTTGACCCAGGCCCGTAACCTCGGTATCCCCCGCGCTAGAGTGCCCGTTACCTCGAACATATCAAGATTTTCAAACAACCATTCCATCCATTCATCAATAAAGAAAAAAATAATAATAATGAATTGAAAACATCACAAAACATGTATCCAAATGTCATCGATTGAAAAATAACGTTAATAACAATTAATGATTAATGGTCGATACAATGAATAAAAAGGAATGAATGAATGAGTGCTTAATTAGTGCCTGACCAAATGAATAAAATCATGATTATAATGATCCAAAGTATAATTGTGAGCAACGTAGAGGAAGCTGTAGAATAAACTGCATCACAGATTGGCAGATTAAAAATGAAATGGCAATTCGATTGAAGATTACAGTAGAAATCGAACGAGTGACGACACTCAGACTCGGGGGAAAGTGAGGATATCGTCCATGGGTCAAGTTGATGATCTATCAAGGTCATTGAACAGGGGATTCTGCTTTATTAAAATTACCCTGAGAGCCGGGGCGGCGCGGGAGCTCGCACCAGTAGTAGATGGCAGTACCATCTGGTGTGACTCTGTGGGGCGGAAGAGGATGATTCCCGATGACACTGCCTGACAGGGCTCTTCTTCTGCGTCTCCTCGGCAGAGTTGCACTCTGCCTCTGACAGCTGTCAACAGTTTTGGCAACTCTGGCGTTGGCATTTTTGTCCTTGGGCGAAATTGTCGGATGATTGTCATCATCCGTGTCCGTTCTGCCATTTAACTCGCCGCCATTCACCAGACGTTCGTTCTTTCTCCCAACAACTCCGAAGAGCTCGTCGTCACTGAAGTACCGACGGGGCCTGTGGTGACGCGCCCGGTGTCTTCGGCGAAGCGACTCCTCCGGATTTCCGTCCGAAGACAAGAATCCTCTCGAGTCCCCGTTCTCTTTGTAATTCGGTAGTCTCTCATTTACAAAGGCATTGTCCTCATTCTCTCCGTATCCCAGAGGCAGTTCCTCCTTGCCATTCACCAGAATAGCCCCAGTGTCCAGCTTCTGCATGACATTGTCCTCCGTGAGATTATCACCAGTGGTTACCAGCAGTGATTCACTCCCCACCTCGATATGATGATGCGTCCTATGACGCTGACGACGCTTCGGCGTTCCTACATCAGCCCACGTTAATCCCTGTCTTTTTTTAAATCCTCAACCCCCTCGTGGGTTACCTAAACAACAATTCCCCGACTCACCGGCGTAACGTCTCGGCGATCGACAATTCTCATTGTCACAATTACTCTCAATCCGGTCCCTCCCGTCACTTCGTTCTCTAGAGAATCCGCGTCTCCTCACGCGGGGACTCCTCCGATTATCTTTACGTCCAGGGCGCAATGGTGACGCGACCCGGCCGCCCCAACTGCTTGCCTGTTCTTTAGCTACAAAGGAAATTTGGCAATTTTTTTTTTGTTTTTCGCCACTTGTGACGAACCCACCCTGTTCCGGGTGGATTAACTTTTTGGTTATATTTGGCGAGTGTGTGAGGATTTTGGAATTTTAGTCACTTGAATATTGCTGAGGGAGTGAGGATCTATCGAGAGAGAAGAAGAAAGAATTCAACTAGTTTTATATTCCAATTATTTGGAAAATACATCCCCGACTCTTTCTTTTGGTCGTCACTCGTGCCCATTTCTACCTTCTCCGCTCCCCTGGGTATATCAATATTACTGGGAGCATGCAGCTCTTTCCATAAATTGGTACTAGCTGGGAAAGACAACGCACATGCATAAACATCAGTATTCAAGTGGGAAAACGACACATCAATACTATTTCCATATTCATTCAAAGGAAAGAATCAAAATTAAGCAGTTGTCATTTCACCACTTCAGCACTGAACTCAAATTCAACTAATCATCAAACAAATCGTCAAAGGGTAAGAGTGTGTGTTCGCTTCCTCCCATTGCCCCCCTCGGATCGTGCTCAATAAAAATATCATTCACCATTGAGTGATGTGTAATTACCGTCACGCACATCCCCCGCCTCAATTTCATTGAGTCCATTGGCCATGGAGTCGAGGCCCTCGTTCTCTGATCGTGCTTTTGACGCGCACTGATCTGGTTTTGTCCGCCAGCCGCCGCGTACAAAATTATTGAGATTTGAACTTGGATCTGAAAGTCTTCTCTGGTGACGATACATGAAGAGTTCTTCGGCGTCGTCCCAGTCGGCGTCCCAGAGGGCATCCGTGACGGAGTAGCCGGGCTCGGAGGTCGGGGTTTCCGCGCCAGAACCTTTTGGCTTCGTCACCGCCATCTCAGCGTGGCCTTTACCTGTTCAGCGTCATCCAAGTTGTAGAAAAAAAACGGAATTTTCTTTGCTTCTGAATCGAAGTTTTTGGCTTTATAATAGAAATAAGGAGAAGCTTCTTTGGCCAGAGAAAACAATTATTCGTAAGAAGTGGTAATCATGGTTTAGCCAGTGCTTAGTATTATTTTAAGATTGCTCTAGTGGCCTCTCATATCAATTAAAGCGTTTACTTATAATTAGTGCCTCTATGAATCAAAAGTGTGTTGAAATAATTGAACTTCAGAGGATTTGAAAATTGAAATGAGTTACCTTGGGGTCCCTTCATGCGGACGAATTCCACTCGCTGGGATGAAGCTCCGGAGAAGAGGCCGAATGTCATTCTTTGGGCCATTTTAGTACTCAAACTCGACTGTACAAAAAAAATTGGACTGAGTGAAACAACAATTGAGGCTGAATATCACTCTTGGACTAACCCTTGCATCGTAAACTTTCTTCAGTGCATCATATCGAATGGACCCGAGGAAGATAACACCCTGCACTGCACCCTCTCGATCCGATGCTACCAGTTCAACACACACCATCTCCCCATCTCTAACTAGAATATCACAGAATACTTCGTCAAAGTTGTCAACCATGAAGCAAATGTGGGGATAAGTCATTTCCTCGAGGTCTCCTTTGGCGTCCATTCTACGTCGACTGGGACTCGCATACACCTTCTGCGAGTGTCGTCTGAGTACCTGAGGACGTAATAGCATTAGGTACTTCTACATTGAGATCTTTGAAGAACAATGAACGTGATTAATCAACGCATCACAAATTGCCTCATTTAACAATATATCAATTTGATTTTCGTTGTAAAATTGTAGAACACAAAGTGAGAATATAAGTTTTCCGAGAAATGAGCCGTCTCTTCGCTCAAGAATCCTACAACTTGAGTTTTAAAGGGAAATGTCTCGCATACAGAAGAAACTTTCGTAAACAATCGTTTCTGAAGGCAAAGGCGGCTCTTCAATTTGAGTAAAGCAATCGTGTATGACATTATTTTAAATTAAAAAATTAATGAATCCACCAGATTTGTTACTGCCATTGAGTGATAATTTTCTTTTTGTGAACAAGACAAAGTTCTCATCAGACTTTACCTCAATCCAATTTTACCTCAATGCGGCAATTACCGGTAATTATCAATGAATCGATAGGGCAATTTCACCAAAACAAATCGTCACAGAAATAATCATTGAAATAAAAATGCATTGACTGTTGATAATCCAAGAGTACAGATCACTGACTTGTAACTCCTTGGGACTAGTCCTCGTGCAAATGGCCAAAGTAAGAGTGTAATCAAACTGATGGACAACGAGATTGAGATAGACAGTCTCCTCCCAGTCAATGTCGGGATCACCAATCGGCAACTTCTTGCTGTCCTTCCTGAAGACATCGACCTCAGTCTCGAACTTGGGTACATAACGAGACGAAGTTTTAATATGTTTTTTCCGTACGAAAAATAGCAGATCATCACCATCGATGGTGTGCTCTGCCTGAAAGAGAAAGTGACGGACAAACAGGTCCGTCCAGTAGGTTGTCCCCTGCAGCATGACAAATCCGGAGTCTGAAAGGTATTTATTCATTTAAAAAAGCAACCAAATGATTAAAAAAAGACAGATCGTGTGACTGCGTCGACGCAATCAGTCACATACACATACACATACACGCGCACATCAGTCAGGCATTGCGAGGTGATCGATACAAACAGCCGAATGACTCAACTCGCCTCAATTTGAATGATCCATGCTTTACATTCTCAACAACTTCATCGATATTTTTGTCTCTGATATCCAAGTTTAATGTTTATTTCTGTAAACACTTGCTAATGATGATTGACGTACCGTCCTTGAGCAGCTGTCTCATTTCCTTGGTTCTCTGGAAATTGATCTCCTCGAGCAGCTGTTCGAGCATTGTCGGAGCCCGGGGAAAGGCCCCGGAACTGCCGGCCAAACTAGCCATTTCCCCACCGATTCTTCAACCTTTGTAATTAATCCCCTTCACTCTTTAATTAACTCTCAGCTACAGCATCTCGACGTCATCACCTGTACAATTCGCACGCTAACGCATGGACGCTTTTGGGATCAATGAGGATGTCAATCCATTGAGAGCATTTTACCGGATTGTTAACGAAATGTCTCACTTGAGAAATTAAAAAATAACAATTGCGTCGCTGATAAAACACGAATTGTTGCGACACGGCAGATGCAACTGAGGGGACACAATTTTCTTGTCAAAGTGGAGGGAGAGTCGCGCGCCGCCCGGTCGATAAAAGCATGCGCAAGCGCATCCTCAGGCAGATGGCGGTATCATTCAGCTGTGCAAGAACGCGGGATTTCAGATAGGGACGCGGTAAAATCATTTAAGTCGCCTTATGACGGCTTTTTCTGTCGGAAATTTTTTTTTTACCTTCGATTCGTCTTGAATGACTCAGAAACGTGACAATAATCAATTAAATTGTAACAAACTATTGAATAGTCACATATTTAATTGAACAAAATGACAAAAATTTGCTAAAAGTTGGGAGAAACGTTTTCCTCTCTGTCTTAAATTCCGTTACATTCGTGGAAAATCAATAGTCGGAATCGACTTGAATCGGTTTACGGCTTTCCCATTGATGGGATGGCGCGATAAAAAGAACAATGCGATGGAGATTGAAAGACATATGATTTTGAAAGTGTTTTCTCGGTGACAGCTGCGATAAAATTTCTCCTCCAACACTGGAGTGGAGGGTTTTATGAAGCGGAGATCTACTGGTTGGAAACTGTTTATGTGTCTTCGCTGCTTATCGCTCGGGGTCAATGGTTTCACGAGATAGCAATGACTCCCAAGACCCCAAATCACTTTGAGCGGTTGTTTCTACACGTGTAGTACAACAAAAATTCGAGGATCAGTGGATTTTTACGGAGCATTTGTTGAATGAAAGGTCTCATGGATGCAATGAATGGTCCCAGCGGTCGGGTTAATTTAAAAATGTCTCCAATTCCGGTTTACGATCTGTCCCACGCGCATCCGGTCTCATTATCATCTGGATGGGACTGATTAAGCGATTGCAATGACCAACAGTTCTATCTTCAGTGAGTTCAAAGCCAGTCTTGAGGCAGTTCTCAGCGATGAAGACGGCGTTGGTGTGTCTCGCCCTCGTGGCTTTAACAATTCCCTCAACATGGGGAACTTGTCCTCTTCAACCCACTCCCGCTTTGACGACCGCTCGGAGGACACCCGGAGATGGAGGGTACAGAGTCGTCACCAGTGGAAAAGACACGAAATACATCCCCAACACGATTTACGCTATTAGTCTTCGCGGTGAGTATCTCAGCCTCTTTAGCGGACGTAAATTGAAGTCGTCGAGGAACAAAAATATGAGGAAATATGAGGCATGGGAACCCACACCAATCGAGTTTAGATATTCTCAAACCAAGAATACACAGTTTTTAATGGTACCTATAATTCTTGAATGAATATTAATTCCTGACTCAAGAATTTCTATTTCAATAATTTAGTAATTTACGCTTTCGTATTCGTCAATTATGACATTTTTAAATTTTGACGTTCAACACATTTGTAAAATGGAGAAAAGATCACTGTCAGTGTTTGCAGTCCTACATTACGTTTTCTAAATGTAATTTAGGCAAATTCTATTTACCCGAAGGATTAGGTAATTTACGTTTAGATTTTTATCTACGCGCGTAGATTGACGGAAACAAAATTGTAGAGGCCAACTGGGGCTCCAGGATTTTTTTTCTCTAGAAAATTCTAAATTCCTTTTTTACGTGTACAGGATATCAGACTCACGAGCGACACCAGGAATTCACGAGGTTCCGGCTGTCTGTGGACTCTCAGCACTCCCCAAATAGTCAAGTGGCTAAAGTGGGGTCCTTTCAACTCTACCCAAATGGCTTGACAAGATTCGATGAGGATTGCGTCAACACGATTTCTGAAATAAGCGATAATGGCAAAGCGGAAGTTCAAGTTATGTGGAGATCTCCAGCCGCTGGATCTGGGTGTGTTATGTTTACGGCGATGGTCATGGAGTCGCCGTCGACCTGGTACGCCGAGGATGGAAACCTGGTGAAGACCTTCTGCGAGGCAACGACTGAGGATAGCGACAATGGAAGTGGCTGCTGTGCCTGTGATGAAGCCAAATATTCCGTAAGTAAAAATTGCAGGAGTGGATTTTTCTATTAGCCTTTCAGATCAGCTTCCTAAGACCCTAAGAGTATGTAAATTCAGTGAGACAAATTCTCCCTTGCGATAAATGACAGGGGGATGCCAGTTTTAAAAAACTCGAAGAAAATATTATCGTCAAAATTAAATAACAAAAGCACGTCAACAGAATAAGTTGTAGAAAAAAAACTAAACTCTATTGGCATCCAGCATAGAAATCCAATAAAATAGAACTCGTTGATAATCTATCGAATTATTTGATCCCCGATTTTCCTATAAATTTGACAATCATCTAATTAACTATCGATGAAATATAAATTCACTGTGAATGGTGCCTTTGGGAATATGCAAATGCCAATTTTCCTTATCGCACGTTTTATCAAACCCCCCACACATGTCCTCAATTCATAACTCCTCTAGCTGATAATGGAGGGCATCTGGTCGAACACAACACATCCCAAGGACTTCCCCTTCTCCGCTTGGCTAACGCATTTTAGCGACGTAATCGGTGCCTCCCACGAGCCCAATTTCTCCTTCTGGGGCAAGGACCACATCTCCACGGATGGATTCAGACAGTTAGCCGAGTGGGGCTCAGCATCTGGATTAGAGGCGGAACTCCGCGCCAAATCACAACACTTAAGGACTCTGGTCAAGGCTGCTGGGCTCTGGTATCCCAATGTCAACACTAACACCACGACTAGTTTCAGGTAGTTACCAAAACTCATTACGAAAGCCAAACGTTTAGTTTATGGGGTATCGTTTGTGTTAACAGGGTGGATCGTAAGCATCCACTACTATCAGTTGCCTCTATGCTGGGACCGTCACCTGATTGGGTCGTTGGTGTCAGTAAATTGAATCTCTGCCAGAAGGATTGCTCTTGGATCTCGAGGCTGGATATTGATCTGTACCCCTGGGACGCAGGAACTGACAATGGCATTAGCTATATGTCACCCAACTCTGAGACTAAACCCAGAGAAAAAATGAAACCCATCACTACTTTCTATCCCGAGGATCCACGATCACCTTTCTATGATCCCAGTGGTCGATCGATGACCCCATTGGCCAGGCTCTATCTAACTAGGGAAAAAATCATCGAGAGGGGGTGCGATGAGGCTGCGCTTCAGGAACAAGTGTCGCAATTTGAGGTAGCTGAGAATACGGAAGACACTAGTCGACGTAAGAAGTGAATTCAATTGTTGCTGATTCTGTGGATTTTTTTGATCCATTTCGCATAAAGCGTCAGCTGTGTAGAGAATCTGAGGGCTTGCTTTGAGAAACAGTAGTTCTTGTGATTAGAATTATGTAAAAATGGACTGAATTTTATCTACCAAATATCTCCCAACGAAATGATAGATTCTCATTGCATAACATTTAATAGAATTGTCGCAGTAGAATTCTTAAGAATTTCCAATAGAAACTTTCACAGATTTCGGTACACGATCATGCTTTAAAAAATGCAGGAGGCGAGAGCGAGATGCTCTACTTAGATTAACCAGAATTGTAATTGTATCGTTAAATAAATTCAGCTGAATGTGCAACGACGGATTATACTGCCTGGTCACCCTGTTCAGTAACATGTGGGAAGGGCCTGCGAATGAGAACACGTGCGTACTTAATGCCCGAGAAAGCAACAATGCTGCAGTGCAACCGACAACTTGTCTCTAAGGAAATGTGTGTCGCCATTGCTCCAGAATGCCCGTGAGTTAATTGAACTAATGGTGTTCAAACAATTGCTCGGTAAAGGGAGTTGTCAGCTTACTAGATTTTGTGTTATTGTAGCGGTGACGAGGGAGGCATTGACGACGACAATCTGAATCTGGCACTTCCGGATCCCGTGATATGTGAGACCAGCGGGTGGACGGAGTGGTCAGAGTGTTCATCGACGTGTGGAGTTGGGGTCAAGATGAGAACTAGGAGGTTCAATAATAAAATGGGGAGGAAGAAGTGTCCTCATGTTGGTTTAGTGGAGAAAGTTGAGTGCGCGGGACCGCCCTGCACGGCTGGAACTGAAGAAGTTATTGATCCATCTTGCAAGGTACTTTTTTTCAATTGAGAGGATTAAAGACATTAAATGACTGGGAACTGTTGAAAGAAACAATAACAGGCCGTTGTTTTGTAATACCTAAAAGAAACAAGCTTTATTCACAGATTTATGGTCTCAAATTGAGGTTTAAAAGTTGCGAGTTGAAATTATCATTCATCGATTTTGTAGTAATGATGATGATAATGATGATGATGCTTGGTGACAAGAGTAATTGCTCCAGCAGTGGTAATGAGTCTAGTCAGTCCTGTAATCGTGTCGTCCAATTAAATAGTCGATGGCTCTTTGAACAAACGGCTTTGAAAAAAAGTGAATTATTTTCCAAAAAGCCCTCGTTATTTTCCAGACGAAAGCCCAATAACAAAAATAGAATTACACTATTCCGTACATTCATTAAAATTGAAAAAAAAAAAATGTGTGCTGATTATGACTGAATGATACTGAATGTATTTCAGGTCACAGAATGGTCTGACTGGTCTCCGTGCAGCGCAAGCTGCGGCAAAGGAGTAAAAATCCGCACGCGGCTCCTGATGGTTGATCCATCGAGACAAGAAGAATGTTCCACCCGTGTGGAGCTTCTTCAGCAACGCACCTGCCTCGTCCAAGCGGATTGCACCTTCGACATGGCGACAGCGAAGGTGGTCTGCATGGAGGAGGCCGACGTTGGGCCATGCCGAGGCTACTTCCAGCGATGGGCTTTTGATCCAAAAAGGCTCACTTGCATCTCTTTCGGGTATGGCGGATGCCGGGGGAATAGAAACAACTTCCTGACCTTTGAGGAGTGCAGCAATACTTGCGGCGTTGTCAGAGCTGCCTTGACGGGACAACAACTCCCGGGAGTGGAGAATGCAATCGGCCAACCTGCTCTTCCCCCTGTGGATTGTATGGTCTCTGAATGGTCAACCTGGACGCCCTGCTCGGTCACTTGTGGCAGTGGGCGGGTCACTAGTTTCCGGATGATTAAGGTGAGTGTTATAAGGATATTCTAAAACCCAGATGATATATTTTTATCTTACCCCAAGCCCATGGATCTCCCAGAACCCCGACTGCACTGCGCCGCAAAAGTAAAGGCTTTCTACTAGTTTTCAACAAAAAAATTAAAGGGCAGAGGACTGCAATCTCCGAATAATACTTGAAATGGCTGAGTCAAATTAATTTTTTTTTCCATTCTTCTTGCAGAGGGAACCTGAAAATGGAGGCAAACCCTGTCCAAGAAAGCTCACGAGGCGTGCCAGATGTCAATTAGCTCCCTGTGATTAAATCAACTTAATTTTACATGAAAAAAACAACCCACGAAGCAATTACTTAATGAATGAAGGTGATGAATACACTTAAGCCACAACATACTTACTGTCCTTAATGATTAAAGTTTTTATTTAGTTGAGTATGCAATAAAAAGGCTGATGGTATTCCATTCTCTGGTGTCCTTATAATTTTCCCTTATTCCATTATTACTTTTGATAAATAAACCCGCCAAATTCATGTTGTTCCACATTGTGCGTTCGCATCTGAATTGAAATAACTATTTCGCTTTTTTTTTTAAATTCTAGTTTCTCTTTTCATTAGTAATATGATAGATTAATAATGCATTCAGCTGGTGCTACTTGGTCGTGACGACAACGGGTCATCCACCAGCTATTATTATAATCCTGTCAACATTTGTTAATAATTTCACTTCATGTATCTTTCATCAATCATTACTTTCTCTATGTAAAACTCACTAAAGAAATGTTTAATTAACTTTACGATAAAATTCGATAGTGATAATTTTTAATTAAAATACTCACAGGTCACTTAAATTCTGCATTAGTCGATTTGATTTTTCAATTTGAAAAATAGCAGAATGAGAGTGACATGGAGAGGGCAATAGCCCTCTAAAAACCACGGTAATGACTGCGTCACACAGTTCGAATTAACTGGCAGTTGTCAACGCATATATAAGTGGCACCAATTCCCCCCTTTGCCCCGATCATCGCGTCATTTCACCCCACATTCGATTTGTTTCCGACGATTGGCCACGAATTTTTGTGCACTTGAGAAAATACAACATGTCGAAGGAGCGAGACGGAGTATTTTTATGACTGTTGTAAAATAAGGGAAAAATCATTGGTAGGAAGTCTCATTGTCCCGAAGAAACAGTGGAAATGCGCCAGCGCGCTTCAAGTTTCTTCAGCGTATTTTTCTTCCCCTGTTGCCAATCAAAATGAGATAGAGCGAACAACGAGTCAATTGAAAGATCGGATTATGGCCTCAGAGCCAGCCGGAGGTGACATCGCGAATTGAATCGATACCAGCAAGCCTCTGCAATTGCGTTGCTGAGCCATTTCTCTTGATGCTCGTTGTGAGACTCTGCGTATGGATTGTATCACCTGTGATGGTTGGCTGGCTTGGGAAGCTCTCGTCAGTTGTGGATGGACTCATAGCTTCCACGTCGACTCTTATGTCATCAGCCTCTTTGAGATACACAAGAAAAATTCACTGAATTAGATAGAAATTGCATTCTGTAGCAGCTGTCGCATAGTGCTAATGATTTTAATCTGCTGAGCTCTATGAATTTGACATATCTCGAATCATTCTTCTTTTTCATCAACAACTCACCAAGTCTTTCACTAACACTGGTAATCTCCATGGTATCCAAACTCGGCTGTTGACTCTGAGTTACATCATGACACCTAACTGGGATAATTTGATTTGAAATTAAATCCATCTTCCTCGCTGGAACACTGCTCGCCCGCTGCAATTGGCTCTTGTTGGTAGATTGAATTACCGAGCTCACTGAACTTGCCGTTGGCAAAGCTGAGATACTCTCGACAGTCGACGTATTTCCACTGGTCATGACGGGTGTGGACGCCCTAGAGCCCGAGAATTTTTTCCTCTTCATTCTCAGTGCAGCTAGAGCCGACGAGAAGACCTGACTGTGTGTGAACACATTGTTCTGACGTTCACAATGCTGAGAATTCTGGGGATTTTCCTGCGAGCCACCAGCTGTTGGTACATCCAAGGAGGATTTCGAGTCAGAGGACCCCTCGGATCGGAACCCACCATCTTCCGAGGCGGGAGGATACATTGAGTCCTCGGAGCGTGATCTTCCTGTGGATGCGTAGGTGTCTGAATTTTAAAGTTATTTGATGTTCATTTGGATTGTTTTCCTGGCCCGACAAAAAATCATTTCCCCCTCAAAAACCCGAGAGAAGAGAGATTGAGCGGTCATCTCTTCACCGATTCTTCTGCTTATAGTTCAATTTAAAAATCTTCTCATCCTTCATGAAGAATGTTTTTGTATCTTAAACTGAGCAATCCATCTTATCGGTGAAGTTGAGAGTCGGATTTTTTGTCGAACCATTTTCACTCACCTATCAATCTCGATCGTACTTTAGCGGCTTCGATCAGGGTCCCCCATCTCCTCTTTCTCGAGCCATTTCTGGATGCCCGATTCTGCCTGTTACACGTAGCGGGAACACTATTAGTGCTCATGTGATGTGGATTTTTCTTGAGAGCGGCTACGGGAGCGAATATTCCACTCAAAGTGCTGCTCGTCAGCTCACGGGTCTTGTGATCATGTTGGGCTTGCTGAAGCGATGCAATACATTCAGCAACCGGCGGAAGACCTCCACTGCCGGCAGGTTGTAGTGCAATATTGAAACCCTTCATCAACCTCCTCTCCTTCTGTCGATTTTTCTTCCCTCCAGCACCTGAAAAATCCTCAAATTTATTCAGCATCTTTTCCGAGAGTCTCGTTTGGAAAAAAAATTGGGTGTAAAAGCCGGAGATATTGTTATCTAAGAGACGACTAGGGGACTAAGAGAGAAAACTGATGGACAGAGAGCGGGAGGGAATTATCGGGGCTCACCGGTACCGGTTGATGAGCTAGTTGATGTTTTCATTCCCGATGCGTTCAATATCTCGATGAGTTCACATCTGAATGCGCTGATGTCTTGCTTTATCTCATTGACGTCATCCTCAGTGACACCCTCACCCTCTGTCTTTCGTTGCTCAACAGTCACGTATCGCCGGACTAGATTTCTCATTATACTTTGGTATCTCAGATCACGCTCACTGGCTTGCTGAGCTTTTCGCTGAAAGTCAATATAGCCTGGTGAGCTTGATGAGCTCATTTCAAATGCAAGAGATAAATGTCATAGTTTGTTCAATTCATGGGGAGATGAGCAATGATATTAGTTTGACAGTATTCTCAGTGTAATTGTACAATAAGTTATTTATGAGAAATAACAAGGAGGGAATTATTGATGTTATTCAGTGTAGCTTCAATGAGTAATTGAATGACAATAATATCGAAAAATTCTGAATGAATAATCATATTTGCAGATTACCTATTTGTTCGCAAATCGTTCGTTATTAATAGATATTCTGAATATTTCACTTTTTCGAATGATTGCCGAACAATCAATTGCATTCAATTATTTATTTCTAGGATAATAAATATTTACTCTACTTAACCGTCATTGATATGAGCAAAAATGAATAATCTCATTCGATTTCTGGAGATAACAATAAGAACTGGAAATACGTGTCAACGATTTCTTTTATGAATATTCTTCAAAAATTAATCTATTAGATTAAATTAGATCAAATAATAAATTACATCATCAGATAGTATTGTATTTATTGTGAGGAATGAATAATATCATAAAATTACTGAAACCTCAAGTGTTCCAATGAAAACATCTCACCCGAATAGTTCTCATATGTTCCTTCTTAGCAGCTCTGCTATGCAAGCAAAACTTCTTATGAATCCACTGGCCAATATACCACAAGCTCTTCGGCGTGGGAATAATATTGAAAGGTGGTGGCACAGTCCCACCCTCTTCGAAGTAACTGATCCACAGCTTGCTCCTCGCAAACTTCCATTCGACGTCCGCGCGCTCCTATTCCCAAGAACCAGAGGCGTGATACAAAAATACAAAAAGAAAAACCATAAAAAGGTGCATTGGCGCATTAACGAGATGGATGGAGATGAAAAACGAGTGTAAAGCACACAAAATGTGAAACAAAAAGAATAGGTGAAAAATGAGACTCACGAAGATGAGCTGGTAGGAGTGATTCATCATAGCGATGAGAAGATTCAAGAGCACCACTATGTTGATGACTGAGTAACATCCGAACATCAGCATACCCCAGAATCTCGTAAATACCTTGATACCATCGAGCTCGAAGCTCTCGAGATCAACAAGGCCAAATACTGCCCAGAAAAGCGTCTGCGTTGTTTCAAATAAACTGTAAAGAAAATTGATGCATTCACTCGAAACCAGGCAACAGCTTTTTGATGTGCACGTATTTATGACCTCACTTTTATGACTATTTTGGACCATAATCGGTCAGATGTAGATGAATAAATAAAATAGTTAGGATTTTCAGAAATATTTAACATTAAATCGTTAATCATGGAAAATTAAATAAATTCTCCACTGATTCCAGTAATTTTGATTGTATTCAGCTTTTCAATTACGAAAGTATTCAGCACTGAAAGTAATTGGAATATCTGAAAATTGTATCAGGAACTACTAACTGCCTGTATGAAAAACCGAACCACCTCCAAAACTTTCAATTGTAAAACTTACTTGGCAAATCTCCTCCAGACAATGCAGGCATTGGTATCGCTGTTGGTGATGTTATTGTTGTGCGGATATATCGTCGCCGTTGGACATCTCTTCTTCTCCATGTGAGCGTAATACCACAGCAGTTGATTCAGACCTTGACAGAGAAGGGCAGCAAAAAAAGAACACCATTGAAAGAAATTCACCACAACATTGGGAATATTTTTTTCCAACGACGTACCACTCACCACAGGAGAATGCAAATAGAACGAGAACGAAGAGGAAGAAAAATTTCATAATGTCCATCACCATTCTAGACAGGGAAACTTGTAGGGGGCCCAGGTGGGGATTCACCGAGAATATGTAGACAAGCTTCAGTGAGCTACACATCAACAATTACGTTGGTGATGAATGGTAATTATAATTGACACTGCCATATAATCCTTATGTTCTCCCACAGGCCATGAATCATGGTTTGCACTATAAACTTGGAGAAGTTTATTTACCTGAAGATGTTGGCAGCTGAGAATAAACCCTCGGAGATGAGCATAGGATCCCACGTGTCCCACTCCTCTCTCTGCAACTCCACAATTGATCCTGGCAGTTGTCCCTTATTCTCCTCTTGAACTCGAAAATGAGCGACTATTCTCAATGCAACTGTGGCAACGTACAGTGAATTTGTAACAAAATCAATGACATTCCACATGTCATTGACATACTCCTCGAGTCCCACATCCCAGAGCTGCTTCACCTCCGACCAAATGAGCCCCGATACCCATGCCAAGATGAACCTATTGCGCAATGAAAGAAAAATAGTGCCATTGAGTTACGTGGCTTGTATAAATTACGTAAATTGTTGGTTTAGCATTTCAATTATTCTTTTCACTGGATCAATACCATTCGACTAGAGTTGGTGCAGCACCCCTTTTAGATTCTGGCTCATGCTCGTCAATGTCCTGGCCCATCCACAAACCAATCACCGATTCTATTCTTTGACTGGCGAGAATCAGCATGACTGGATTAGAAAGAAAAATAAGCGGATCATTTTCATTTTATTATTCTAGGGAGTTCCAAAAATTGTGTCAAAAATTATTGCTTTGGATGCTGGCATTGAGTTTGAAAGTGCAGCACTGGTCAAGGATAGGCCCAATGCTGGTCATTTAAAAACACTGAAGGAGCTAAAATAAGTCGTCGGAAGCACTGAAAATACTATTACCGGACGCATCCGGCGATGGTACCACTCGACGTATTTATTCACAGTAAAATTTTGAACAGTTCCATTGAATTTAATTTGACAGGGTTATAGGGGGCTATGAAATTCCAGGAATTCCAGGAGAATATCAGGCTTCTATGGCGAAACGTCCTGAAATTCCAGGAAACGATAATTGAAAAAATATTTAGCAGTAATTCATCATTGACATAATTTCTGAAACAAGAAGTGCTTTTCACATGAAGTTCTACTCACAGAGAAATAGGAAATACGACGCCGAGTGACAGATGAATTTGATAAAGGGTTTTCTCATAGTCTGACCGAAGACACTGTGTGGCGCAATTATGTAAGCGACACTGAGAAATGGAAATAGAATTCCAATACGTACAATTTCGAGGGCTTGTAATACCATGTTCTTACGGCGAAAGCCAGGGAGGCCCTCGTACCAAATTGAGGCCAGTAATTGCTGGACATTTGGGTGTGCAACAAACTGCAAATAGAATAGTCAATGTACCTCTCCCTCTCTTAAACGAAATCTAGAGCTCAATTAAGTGAATGGACCACCAATTACTTCCACCACTTGTTGAGAAGAGGGAAAATAATAATGAAGGAATGATCGAGTAAAAAAAGAAAAATAATTTACGATCATTACTTTTTTCTGTCTGAGCTTGATGGCCAATTTGAGTCGATTCAGATGCATTCTCTCGCCGTGCTCGAATGCTGGTCCCGTTGGATCATGATTGAGTAGCACTTCCAGCTCGTAAGAGCTCCTAGTGTGATCCAAGAGTGCTGTTGCAAAGTCCTGGCACTGTCGCCTGAGTTCCTGCGATCAAAGAGACACATACAAAGCACCATGTAAATGGGGTCTTGTGCGTTTATGTAACGCAGTTGAGTGCATTTCTGAATAAGCACACCTGGTATTCGCATTTGAATTCATGCTCGAGGAAGGACAATCGACGTAACTCCCAGGAGAGCTCGAAAGCCGTTAAAATTGGATCCTTGGAAGACAGGGCTATGAGGGAGGGTGAGGCCAGTGCCCTGTAGGCGTTTATACGACTTCTCGAGTGCCTCAGGGAATCCTCCATTCTCGATGTTACACATTCGTCGCAGCTAGTTTACACGATAATCGTTAGTTGGGCAGTTATTTTTAGTAATGGACAGAAAAATGTTTCACGTCTCCATTAAATAAGGGAAATTTACCAAATTTTTCCGAAATTATTGAACGAAAAAGTTCACTTTCAGTTATTTTCAATTCAATTTACCGTAATCATACGTAAATTACTAAATATTTTTAAGTAAATAGCAGAAATTAAAAAAAAAAGTCAGTACATCAAGTCGAGAGGTATTTGACCAAATTTTCACTATATTTTTATTCAGCTTTTGGAAAAAAAAAGAAAGCCTAAAAAATTTTCATCAATTTATCGTGAAAGCTCGACATTTTTTTTCTGCGAATATGTTAGGCATATTATTTATCGTAAACTGACCCACAACGCACGTCGTGAGGCATGGGCAGCACCGAGCCTCGGTCCAGAAGAATTTTTATGATTTCATAGTTGTCACGATGAGCCGAGAGTATTAAAGGCGTGATGTCGGGGGTGAATGTCGCTGTGTCTGGATCGAGAGCCTCCCAGCTCTGAATTCATGATTATTACTTTTTAAATAATGTTAAATTTAGATATTCAGAACGACAAGAGGAGGTGCTTCAGGCATGTCAAGTGGTATTTCTTTCATCATCATTCCAATTTACAACTGTTGAATTTATGCATTTATCTGGATAAGTGAATGGCAATTCACGAGATGCAACGAATATGATTGGAGTGGAGAGGGAGCGGAAGACAACGGAGGTCTGGCATGCAGATTTCTGGGGGAATTGAGACCACACATTTAACACTAAAAGCACAGTGCACTGCACATGAAAAATTGTAAGAAGAAATCGTTTGTTTAATTTGAAAGGGTTTTTCTCGTCGAGGGATGATGTGAGAGCGATCAGGGAAAATCGATGTCTGTAAATTTCACACCCTGATAACTCGCTGAACTATTGTTTTTTAACTTTCGAAATTTTTACTTGGCGATAGCACGACTCCACTTAAAATATTAATTCGTATTCTTTTTTGGGATGCAATTAATCCCTAGACGAGCGATATTTTACCTTTCTCTCCAGCAGTTTACTTATTTAATCTCTTTTAGGAGAAAAATTACTCCCCACAAGGAATAAAATAAATTAAACTGCATTCATTCACTCGCCTTGTTTTTCGCGTGCAGTTAAAGGATCCTCTGAGGGATTCTAAATGTCTTTAAAGATGTTTGGGCAGGAAGCATTTGAGGAATTCCGGAATGTGGCTAGATCAGATGTGAGCAACGAATTCTAGGAAATTCCGAGATATATTTTTGGTGTCTTCTCGATCGTGGAAAGAGAAATTTCGTAATCAAGCTGGATTCTACAGCCGATTTATGACTGGCTCTTCATACTCGCTATATCAAACTAAATCAAAATATCGTGGCGGCACTATTTGCTGTGGGCCATCACTTAATTTGGCCACTCAATTCTTTCCGCAAGCCTCCGGAAAACCCCAACAATTTCGCTAACTATTCTCACCGCAATGAGATCTACATGATTCACTTGAACTACGAGGAAGGAAAATATGTTGAAAATGAATGAGGAGAACCACAATAGCATTTAAACTGTGCATCTCGTAAAATATCTTGGTCAACACCGAAAGTGAATTTCTCACTGAGACATACAGTTTTTCATAACTCAGTAGTGAGAGGGGATAATTCAATTAAATTTATATTTTATTTGTGGAAAAATTCTCGCTTTAGAGTTATTTCGTTTCATCAAGTCACACTTGTCAGAATTTATTTTTAAAAACCCAGCGAATTCATTAGAAATTGTACTAAATCACTGCTCTTTGAGTTAACAAAAAAGTGTAGAAGAAAAATTCTCTCAAATAAAAAAATTCAAATTTCATCTTTTAATTTTTTAAATTAAACCAAAAAATTTGAAATTATTCCATTTTTTTCCTATAGCAAAAAAAATCTAGCAAATGCGCATCAGAGATAGGCCCTGAAATTTTTCATTTTTCATTTACTAGATAACCATTTACTGGAGAAAAAAAAAACTTGCCCAGATAGTCTCCGGAAGTATTCAAAATCTCGGCAAAGCCAAATAGACCGTTTAAAAAACCTCTACAATTTGCCATCAAATTCGCTAGGTCTCCATATGACTATTTTTCGCAGGCGACGCAGCCCATTCGCCACTGAAATTTTCTATATCCAGTGTACCACCATCAAATAAAATATTCTCAATAATTACAATGCCCAAATATCCTTAAATCAATGTGAACAAATAACAAGCTACGAACTGTCATATGACAAGCGGACGATACAGCCGGGCTGCTTACGTGGGGCTTGCCATCCCTATGAAGTGTCTCCTCATGTTCAAGAAGTACCTCAACAGCCTCCACAAACTCCTCGGATATAGCATGTAACAGTGCATCCTTGGTATCGACTTTGTACTTTATGAGAAGTTCTACCATCTCGAGATTCTCATTGTCAATTGCCATGAGCAGTGCGGACCTGCCCAGCGGGTCAACGCAGTTCATATTTATCGACTTGTCCTCCATGGCTTTCTGGAGCATTCTGCGATATTAAAATTACTTACTTTTATTTATCTTGTTATTCACCGGTTACAATTCAGGATCATTAGATGAAACTCTAAGAAAGTAAAATACGAAGGAAATTACCGTCTGACTGACGCGACATCCCCCCTTTCCACTGCCAAGAGATATTTCTTCTCGGCCAGTGAGAGACTGGCGATCTCCTGGTGGGGTCGTACAACATTCTCCTCCTCCATCATACCGTGAATACTCTGCCTCTGAAATCAAGCCAATTCATGCATTTTAATTCGCTGAGGGCGTGGAAAATCCTCCGGGGAGTAATTGGATTTTAATATTTTAGGGAGATAGTTACGCTGAAATGTATTACCAGTACATAGCTCGATATGCCCAGTAGATCTTCAGACCAGATGTGATGAGGATAATAATTTTTCCCGATATGAATGAAATGACAATTTGCGCGGCTGATAGCTCTACACAGGGAGATGGGAGATCAACCCCATTTCAAGGTCTCCGATCAAAGGGGATGTTCCAAATTTGGCCGAGTGCCAGGATCTGTGACTTAATGGAGAAAGGAGGCGGATCGTTTCCGAAATAATATTTTCATCCACCGAAGAACCTTTATTTCCCCCACTTATTAATTTTTCAATACTCGAATTTGCCGAATTTCTCTTCATCTACATAAATTTTTAGACTGGACTAGAAAATTCAAAAATAGAGTGCTAGTGATATAACAACAATAACAGCAATAGTAATTCAAATTTTCGACACGGTTGCAACTATTGAAATCGGCTAAAATTTCAGCCTAGATCTGACCTAAAACTTCCGAATCTTCGAATTTCTCCCTCTGAACTCCTGACCCACTAAACCCCTACAAGTCCACCTATCACCAACGGTAACCCCCTGAAACCATAATCAAACTCTGCACAAGTAACCGGCGCTCAACCCCAATGCATCTCCAAGACAATCGCAGTAAATAATTCCGCCAACTTCATTTGAACTCTGAAAATTTCCCAAGTCGTTTAATCGACCAGTTAGTTCCTTCGCCACTCTATAGCGGCCTGAAATACCCAGCGCTAGACAATTTAACTTTCCGGCTCAATCCCCCCCTCCCCCGCCCTTCTCTATTTATTTCCTCATCTTATAATTGGAAACAAGAAACGGGAAAATCGCCACCTGTTGCTGCACTCGTATGCCCTCGCGAATCTCGATCGATTCTCCTCTCTCTCCCATTCTACGATAATACGCACTCGCCCACACTTCCTGCGTAAATAAGTCGCGTTCAACCCACGTACGTAGAATGGGAGGCGCCCTCGTAGCTCGTGCACTTTTGAGAATAAAACGGTGGAGAAAAAAATGAAATCAGATTTTTCTACAGAAAATAATCGCGGAGTTGGGTACATTTCCAGTTGAGCTATCAGCAAGTACGGAAAATCTCTCTCCAGAAATGCATTAAGCGACACCGCCTGCCTCCACTAGGTATTCAATTCTAAAGGAAAGTGGAATTTTCTAGAGAAGAAAATTGTAAAGTCCCAGCCGCGAATCGAACCCGTGACCTTCCAGTTACGCGTTGAGTACTTGTCCAATTGAGCCACCGGGAACTACGGAATTCTCGCTCTAGAAATTCCTTAACCAATACGGTTTACCCTCCTTAGGCATTAAATTGTGAAGGGAGTTAGAATTTTCTATAGAAAAAAATCCCGGAGCCCTAGTCGGGAATCGAACCCGGTAGCGCCCATTTATCCGTTGAGTACTCTTCGAACTGAGCTACCGGGAAAAACGGGATTCTCTCTCCAGAAATTTATTATCCAACACCGCTTACCGCCATTAGGCATTAAATTCTAAAGAATTATTTCTAAGAATGGATTTGGGATGTTGGAGTGAAAAAGAGGGATGACGAGGGGCTGATGTACACGAGGGTGTGGTCGGCCATCGGACAATCGTCCGGGGAGCGCCAGGGCAAACACTAGTGGCCTTGTCGAATGTCGCGCTACAGTTCCCTCTCTCCCTTTCACGGCCTCAATACCACACACTCATCTCATGCCCCCCTCAAATGCCAACCATTTTACCACCCTCTTTATCGTTTTCCTTCACTTCGTGCAACGTCCAGACAGTCTCAAGGGGCTTAATCGTGCCACGCCTCATGTCTTCTGACTGGAAAAACATGGCGGGTAGCTCTCGGGCTAACTGACAGGTCATTGAAATTAGTGGAGGATTCTAGAGTAGTGTCAATGGGAGGGGGACAAAATTAGATGTGCAGTAAGTGGAAAATCTACTTCTGGCGGGGAACTTTAACTTCATGTAAACAAGTGCGTTGAGAAAAAGGTTTGTTAAAAATATAAATATTAATTTTTCTCGATAAAGAAATACCTCGAAAATTCTTACGCGAAAAAAATCTTACAGTGAGATAATCAAGTCTTTTCATTTTGCGAGATTTTGCACTTGGAAAAACGACAGCTTGAGTCATGGCAAACAGACGACGAAAGGATCCCGCAATGATTAATAATTTCGAAGCAGCAATTCGCCTTGTGAGAAATTTTTTGTCTTTCGAGTTGCGAAAAGAATCAGGCTATTTTTTAAATGAAAAGAAATGAGGGTATTATAATGAGAAAAATGGTATCTGGAAACCTGAGAATGTATGCTTTTCTCTTCTTTTGAAGCGCATGAAACGCTTCAACTTTTCTCAGAGATTTTATGATGGCTATCGGAAACTCAGTTGCAACTAAATTTCTTGGAAATTTTTTTTCAGTAACAATGCCACTCGAATACCATAAAATATTTTAATAAAATTCCACTGTTTTACAATACAATTACTGGAGATTGTGAATTGCAGATCAATCTCTGTACATTAGTGAATTACAAGTAAACTTTCTCTATAATACTCCATGGCCTTCGGTAAAAACTGGGGGATTTTTTCAAAATGAATAAATTTACTCCCATTCAAATTTGAGACAATTCGTTAAACTGAAATACTTCCACAACTCAATTTCCCACCATAGAAACTGGTCTCTCACGAATTACAAATCTTACAAATCCAACCGTAGGAATAAAACATTGCGTTAAGGAGACATCACGAATAAAAATGGAGTAGTTAAAAAAAATAATAGCATCCAGGCCTCCTTGAAAAGAAAAAAAACAAACGAAAAATAAACGAGGAAAATTGGCTTTCCTCTGAATCACGTGAAATGTGGGACAGAGTTAATGAGACTTCCACTTGGTATTACTTAACAGGTCATTGAAATTAGTGAAAGAGTAATAAGGTAAAAGAGAATTAGGGAATAACAACGGGATTTTGTCTTTTTCAATTCTCCCATGGCCCTTTCCACTCCCAGAGAAGTAGAAAATTCCCTTCGTTATTTTTCTTGAAACTCCTTTCATCTATTTATGGGACACGGGCTTTACTCAATGGGGCTTACACTGCGTTACTTAACAGGTCATTGAGATCGGAACGAATGACGGAACAATGAAAGCACGGGGGAATAAAAAGCGTGGAACAGCGTTTTCTCTGGTTCATTTTTCCCGGTGGGGATGTTGGGTCAATTCAGAGAGCGGGAGAGGGTTGAGTGTCATCTAGTTCCAGGTACGATGTCTGCACTATTGCGGATGAAGTGGTGCTCCTCTCATTTATATGGAACGTGAGAAATAAATCACATTCCACTTTATTCGAAAATATAGCGCGGAATAACCTCATCAAGTGCACGTCAAACCAATTAATTTTTTTTTGATTATTTCAGTCGTCGTAGAACCTAGGTCCGGACATTTATGGGAGTAGCTGGACAGTTTCGAGAATTAGTTTAGTCCATTCACTGGCTGAATTGACTGGTATATACGATAATTATTTAATTGAGTGACGAAGTGACCGAGGTAAAAGTTCATTAATTATGGAATAAACTGAGAAGGACTTTCTTTTTAAGGGGCAACTGAATCTGTAGGTGATTATTGAGAAACCCAAACCAAAAATTCACTCTCACCAAAGAACCATTCCATTTTCCAACTCCAAAATTTAGGAAATATTCAGAAAAAATTCATCCTAAGTTATTAAAATTGCGGCTCATTTTATTGTAAACTTCTAGGGAAAAATAAAATCTTTTTATTCCAGTCCAGCATTTGTATCATCTTCAATATTAATTGTTGAAAATGAAACACATACCTTAACTTTTTTATCAATGATATCTGGCCTCTCCAGAAGGCTCGTGGTGGGATACAGCATAGTTGGTTGCGCCTCAGGATCAAAGGTCACATGCTGATTATTGTGGTGACCGCCGATTATTCCGCGGTGGTAGCCACCGGGCTGTGGACTACCCATCCCCGATACCCTCGTTGTCATGGTGAGATGCGTGACGACACCTTCGCCCGCGAGACTCTCCTCATCTTCACCCGCGCTCTCTGCAAAAAATGACGAAAATAAAATTAATAAATCGTTAGATAGAGATTTTCTTCTCTGAATTGAGGAGGGAGCGAGCTGCCTGCGTTTGACATTCCATTTCCTCACAAACGAACGAATGAGCGCGATTGGATCCCGCAAAGCTGGAGAAATGGCGGAGAGGACGTTTACTTTTATTCCTGTAGTTCAATATCACTGATGATTTTACTAAATCCATATCTCCTTTTCTCTCAGATGTTTTAGTGCAGTTGAGATTGAAAAAGGTGAAGAATTAGTTCTGAACAATATCTGTATTTACTAGAAAAAAAATTAGGAGCAAAAATAATTGAATGGTTCAATCAATAATTAAATTGTAGTTTCCTTAATCCCTGAAAATTATGAAATCAAAACAATTGAAATGACTATATTATCAATTAAAAGTTTGCCGTTCAAAAATTCCAAAATTTCAATGTAATTCTTGCGAATTACAATCCGATTTGATTGGCAAAAAAATAATGTTCAGGTGCGGTAGAAATCGGGACAATGCCAGTTACTGAAACATTGACGGTATTAACCAATAGATGACATATTTTAGAATGAGTTATGCAACGAGTAAGTGCCTATTGAGTGCAATAAACGTCGATCAAAGAAATTTCTCGTGTGCAGTGAATCGGAAAGCCCCTACCCTGCCACCAGGACATCTCGAGTAAGACCTCCATCCGGTCTCGTTTCCCAAGGGTTGATGGATCGACGAGAACACTCCCCACCGATTGTCTCCCGCAAACACGCGATCACGCTCTCTCTCCTCAAACGAGCCCCAACGACCCTCTTCTTACCTTCCACCTCGTTGGTACCTGTGTAGCTGGTTTAGATACAATAGCCGAGCGCATGCGGTTATCCATGGAGAAAGGGAAAAAAATATGGATCGACGATCGATGTTTAAAGTTGACTGCAACGACCTATTCATATGGGGTCATTGTGCCAAAGTCGAGTTGCATGTCTGACCTGCAACCGGGGAAATGAACCGTCGTTACGATCGATAGGGGCAACACCTACTTACTGAATCTATTTAGAATCTTCAACTGTGAAATTCGAGGGTTTCATTTTAAAAAATCGCCGCCATCGAAATACACTTTCTGGAAATCATATTTTTTTTTGTTTTCAAATTAATTTAGTTGCTCTCGGTCTCTTGAGTCTTGAGGGATTCACGTCAAACGTCAGTCTGGCATGTCATTTAAATTCATTTTCACCTCATTTAAAATTCAATCTCAGCACACATTCATTTTACATATTCCGAAAATTTCTTGGTGAATATTTATGAGAGTTGGGCACCGTATTTATTTTTATTCCAGTTAAAGTTGAGGGAAAACATATCTAAAAGAGGCTGAACGTTTTTCTATTGTACCACTGCGATTAATAAATTAGAATGAAACGATTGAACTCCGAATATATAACAAATCAATCACGAAATAATGATTTTGCAAATGAATAAACAAATGGTCGCAGATAAATGCCAATTAACATGAATCAAAATGTAAAAATAAATAAAATAAAAAAATAAAAAAATGTTATCCCCGGCGACAAAATTCTTTCATTTTTATATTTTAAGATGACCGAAAAAATTTTGTATCTAAATTGCAATAGGCCCTCCTTCAGTACTCATTATTACTGGGCCTTTCCCCTGAGGGGTTTCACCTTTTTCCCTAACTCCCCGTGGCGGCCAGGCATAATCAAGGAAAAAGCCCAAATGTACTTTCAGAGGATGTAAATTTGACTAAGGTCTCGAGTATATAACAACCCTGGCCCTCACTGGTAATCTCTCGTTGGTCTTCAGTAATCAAAGTTCAAAGTGCCTCCCGCCTATATAGTATTTCTAATAAAAATTATTAAACAGTTATTTTCAATTTACTCAACGTGTTGTAATGATATTCGCACTAGGTAATCAACACTAACAATTATATATGTAATTATATTAGTATAAGGAGATGAAGGGGGCTTGACGGTCTATCCCCACTTCTATAAATTAAAATTAATCGATAATGTTGGAAAGGGGGATAGCGAGTCCAGGACAATTTGAGGAAAAAGAGCTCGACCTTATTCTCTCACCGAATAATTTTAAGATTTAATTTTTGTACGTCGACTGATTGATTTTATATCTATATTTATAATATTATAATTTATACTAAGTTCGTTGACAGTGTTTTTAATTAGAACAGAAAACGGAATAATAAAAATAAATATTCTCAAATGAAGAATAAAATAAAAGAGTATTTTTATTTTCTTCCCCATAATCGAATAAAAATACTCGATTCAATTATTTATCTTGCACAACGTGCGATATCAATTACGATCAATAGGTGATAGCGGAAGGTAAGCACGATAGATAATCCAAGCCGCACACATAGTGCCATGGATAGTGCCGAGCTTTGGTCGAGGTATGTATCGAGGATATAGCACCCGTCGCATTAAAGTTAAAGCCTTTCGTAAATACTGCCAGGCAAATGAGGCTCGGGAGTTTGTTGACCCCCTCTAGATATCCCCTGGTATTTCACCTGCACACCTGTTGCGCAAATGTGTTGTTCTGCCGCTTGTCTTCACCATTACTCGGACTGAAGTACCATTTTACTGCAAAGTGTATCGGACTGTTTGGTGAGGGGCGCTTATTGACATGGCGGGTGCGAACACGCTAAGCAGAGGGAGTAAGGACATTCATTCCATTCTTTTCCTAGTTTTTTCACATTTAGCGAAATGTAATGGTTACCGACGACTCTAGTTTTCGAGAAATCGTCAAAGAAATTGTCAATTGTTAATTTACTGAATTATCCCTCCGTCCGTTTCCCGAGGGCCTAAAAAAGTATTTAGCATCGGACCCGGGAGTTCCAGAGTTGCAAATATTCAGAAAAAACTCCTCAGAAATCAACTGCCGGTTAGTATGTCGGCAAACGCTTGGAGTCGAGGAGACAAACTGATCATAACTTGGGTTGAACTTGCGTCGCACGTCTGAAACACGCTTTCTCTAAACCGAATTCCATTCGATTCGCGAGGAAATTTCGGACCTCGGTAGGTGCTTCAAAAATTTTCTACAAATTGAGACAGAATTGAATTAATTTACTTCTCAAAATATCATGGAAGATATACCGTATCCCCTCCCCGAAGATATGGAATTATTTGTTCGCCGTCGGAATTAATCCGTGCAAATCCGGCTTTCGGAAAATTCTTTGCACTGAAAAGTTTTCCTCTCGCCGATGTGAATAAAATCTGACCCAGTTTGACCGAACCTGTCGTTGCGTTTATTCACAAAATTGTTAATTATTTTTTCCCTCAAACTTTTTTAATACAGAGGTATCACGAACGGCATTTACGATCTTTCCAGATATGTGAAAACCAGAAATATTACAGACTAAAAATAAAAGTAACAATAAATCCACTATCTAGGTAATGGTAGAGCGCAATCGTATTTTTTGAGTTTTTTTATTGCAAATGAGAAAATTTGAGGTGAAAGTTAAAAATTCATAACACTTCGTTAGAAAACATTGACTAAAGTCTGGAATTCACAGATTATCCACATCCTACATTGGATTCAACGCCCCATTGCTCATAATTTCAATCTATATAATTTTTTTCTTGAAACTTTTCATTATCCATTTTTCCAGTGACTCTAGAATCCCGGCAAATGAGCAGTTCGGATTTTTTCCGACGCGCCTGCAAGTGGATAATGCCGTCATAGATCAGACCGGGCGGATTACTCCGCCGCGTATTAAAATGTTCCTCTCGCCTCGCTCTCACGGCACTCCAAACAGCCACGAAAAGCTCTCCACGAGAAGAATGCTCACAGACACTTTTTCCCCCTCTCCCTTTCCCTTTCGCATTGCGATTTTTCTCTGAACAGTTTTTTGGGTTCTTCGCTTTGAAGCGGGCGAACCCGCACGAGCGTAAATCATCACCAGATGCCGGAGATCCAAACACAGCGTCGAAACCTCGAGGTCACGCGGCGTTAGAGCACTGAGTGGGGGCTTTGGTTTTACAAAAATTGTGGGTCATATAAGCATTCGCGGTCTAAAAACAAATTAATGGGGTGGAGAAGATTTTTTGTTGTACGGGGAAAAAAAACACCCCCCCCCCCCCCCCCCCCCCCCCAATAAATTATGCATTGAAACAAGTTTTTCTTCTATTTGGACGACTATTTGCGCTCATTCGATCGTAGCTTAGCCTCGCTAATTATTAATTTAGTTCGATCAAAGTTACCCTACCATGAATGAGCTTTAGAATAACTGTTTTCATAACGGAATCAACGCTTGGATAGAGCTCTAGGTACAATGATTTCGTGAGAAACTGATTCATTTATAATGAGAAAGATAAAATCAATGAAAATAATTATAATAGTACCCGTAAGTAAGATCGGGGGTGTCTACTCTCTTCCGTATATTTTGACGACACAAACGGAAATTGCAAAGCGAACGGGAGTCCGGCGTTAACCCCGAAATTGTGAACGAATAGTACGCGTTTCATTGCCCAGTTCAATACTACACGCATGAATGCTTTTGTGCGGTCTTTAAATATCTTGACATCCAGAAAACGCTATACCTTACAACATTAAAGTAGCCCAAATTACATATCTTTTTCAAAAATTTTTCCAGGTGGGGACATGTCACTTTTACCAGAACTCTGGTAAAAATATGATGAGACTTTCTTAATTCGATTACTTCAAACGAAAACGCCACAAAAATATTGCAATTCTCAGGGAAATTAATAATTAAAAAATGTTGTCTTTGATTTAAATTAAATCACATTTATTAGTTTCGACAACCTAAAAAAAATGAAGAAAGATTTTTCTAAAAGCTATGATGAGCTCACGAATATTTCTCTCAACATGCGCTCCTCATTTTTCCCCCTAATTAAACGTTTCGATAAATCCCGAAATATTCATGTACTAATCCAGGGGATATACCACTTCCATATGATGCGGTAAAATTCAATATTGATAACTTCTATAAGGATAATTAAAATTCTCTTAATTGATCGCTAAATTAAATGGACTACGAGGGACTCAATCAATCACGTAGAAGTTCCACGACTGTCCATTCCCAAATGAGAAAAATTCTTCTACAAATATCGTTTCTACCCGTCTCATTAAAAAACTCCGAGCGTGTGCTGATCTCCACAAACGCAAAAAGATTAAACTAAAATTTTTCAAGATTACGCTGTAATCTTGTTAACTCTATTTTCCGTTGCTCTCAGCATTCACTTCTCATCCCTCTCCCTAACAACTAATAAAATCCTGCAAACGAGTGAAAATTATCACGGAGAGTTTATATGTATAGAAAATTCCATAATATCATGATCCGATGCGATAAAATTCAGCATTAAAGACTCCCTTAAAATAAATTTTATTTCGATGATAAGGTCAAGATCATATCCAAACAGAGAAAAATTAAAATTCTCTCAATTAAAAGCGAAATTAAACTCAATAAATTCCATTAAAGATACTAGTTGGCCGCGGGTAGCGTACTAGCTCGTGTAGCAATAATCGTAACGCTACAATCTCGCCCTTTCACTAGTGATGGGTAGTCTCGTCAAAGAGACGGTAC